>WNGS01030325.1:0-15133 GCA_020271785.1 Procambarus virginalis
GCGTAGAATATTTGTGCAAGTGTTGGCAAGGTCTTTTGTGTAAGTGAAAGCAAATTTTTTTAATAGGTGTAAGGTATTTGTGTAGGTGTAGGGAAGGCTTTTATGTAAGTGTAGGCAAGTCTTTTTGCAAGTGTATGCAAGGCTGTTGCGGCAAGTGTTGGTATTTGGTTTAAATCTTGCCAAGATCTTTTGTACAGTGTAAAAGGTCTTTTCTGCAAGTGTAGCAAGGTCTTTTGTGTTAGTGTAGTTTGTTTAGTTCATTTATTATGCACCCTATAGTCACTTGTGGCCGGTAGTGGAAGGGTTACACAGGCACATAATGGCTCAGGCACTGAACCCCATAATTCTTGAGCTAAGCAAGTTAAATCTTGATGAGCTAGTTACAAAAATGCAATATATTTAGTCACATCATCAATGGGATCGAGATCGACCACCAGTAGTTTCTAAATTAAGCATGATATGTGATGATGAGCTAGTGTCACATTGATATGTTTGTCCAGCCAACCGTCCCCCCATACTGTCGGCAGCGGTGGATAGGTTTCAATCACTTAGTTACTACCTACAGTTACAAACTGGGGTATTTGGCAAAATTTCTAGTTGCAGATAATTTTAAGTAAAATATTTACACATCTTTTGAACATTAGGTAAAGGATTGTCTCTGAATTCACGTATCTTTTAACACTCCATCACATAGCGACGGAGGGTGTGAGACTTTTTGTTGACCGGGAAGGCCTTTTATGTAAGTGTAGGGTATTTGTAAGTTCGGGTTATGTGCGCATGAGGCAAGGTCTTTTGTGTAAGGAGAATCAAAGTATTTTTTCAAACGTTCATGCAAGGTATAACAAGTAATTTAAAGTACGGTGTTTTGAATTCGACGATGGAAGGTATTCTGTTCTCTTTGATAGTTTAGCAAAGAGGCATCCGTGGCCTGAAAGTTCAGCCAAGCTGATGAGATGCTCCAGAAAACTTAATACTGATAATCTTGGTTATCATGACATTTATTAATGTTTCGGTACATTACAGCTGACCCGTGCGCCAATGTGACGTGCTCTGCTCCTGCCGCCTGTGTTGTGTATCCCAATGGTATTGCTAGCTGCAGCTGTCCTCCTGGTTACATTGATTCAAATGGCAGTTGTTTGCGTAAGTTCTCGGTATTGATTTACTTGGTATCAGATATCGATTCTAATGTCTTTCAGTTTATACAAGATTACGTGCTTCAAATGCTCATACATGATATCTATGCGCAAAATGGTAGCAAAGTTTGAAAGCCATAAATAATGTCTAGATTTTTTTATAATCAATTTTTAATTAGTTAAAAATCTAACTGATATGAGGCATTAATTATTATACAGAGTTGAGAAGTCTTTGTTACTTTGGAGACCATTTATACTATAATGCACTGGAACAGGGACCAAAAAGTAGTATACATTTGCTTGGAGTATATGGTTGCTGGAATTCTGTCTCATATTCCTTACATTCGTCTAGATACACAAGCTATCATCAACACCCTCTTTTATGCTAAGTCTTTGATCATTCCTGCCGCCTTGACCCTATCGTGACTCTTCTGAATATTCCTGTTTCCCATTTTCATTTGAACTCTGACCTCAAAAGTCAAATGAAGAATAGTGGTCTTGGTTTACCTGTCTTCATCTTAGAGTTTAATACAATAAATTATAGTTCTACTACAAAACTAAAAATGTAAAGCGATCCCTTTACTTTTTCCTCCATGCAGTATACATCTTGCAGAATAGAGCATCCCATTTTCCCACACCACATATAGGTGGCCCTGGTCGCAGACCGGGCCGCGGGAATGTTGACCCCTGAAATCATCGCAAGGTAAGGTAACAAGGTCCTGAACGATTCTTTACACAAAATTCAAAAAGGCATTTCTTATGTTGGCCAATCCGGTATATGCCCCTAATATCCTTTTGATCTAGGCTTTTGGGGACAAGTTCTGTGTGATATGAACCCCCAGATCTTCCTCTATTTGACTATTGCCGGATTTCACCTCCCAGATGGTAACTTGTGTTCAGGCTCCTGCTCCCTACGCATAATTTCATTACTTTATATGTCTATGAGTTAAACTTTAGTAACCATTTTCTAGACCATTCCTCCAGGTCGTCCTGTAGTCTGTCTATCTTCACCTGTCTTGATTCATCTCATAATTTTTACATCATCAGCAAACATAGAGGAATGAGTCTATACCCTCTGGGAGATCGTTTTCATATATCAGAAACAGGATGGGTCCAAGTACAGAGCCCTGTGGGACTCCGATGGTGGTATCTTGCCGCCTTTGATGTCTCTCCTCCTCACAATTACTCGCTGTTTCCTGTTTCTTAGTATGAATTATTCACTAGTGCACCATACCTTTCACTCCTGCCTGTTTATCCAACTATTGTAACAATCATTTATTGGGTACTGTGTCAAAGGCTTCCTGACAGTCCAAGAAAATGCGATCTACCCACCCTTCTCTTTTTTGGCTAAGTTTTGTCACCTGGTCATACAATTATATTAATCCTGTTAGGAATGGGTTACGATCCCTGAATCCATGCTGGTGATGTGTTACAAAGTTATTTCCTTCCAGATGCTCCTCGAGCCTTTTCCTCATGATTTTCTACTTATTGCATGGCTAGGGAAACTGGCCTGTAGTTCATTGCCCCTTGCAACAGGCAAGATTCACTGAACTTTTTTAAGTGTAGGGAATGGTTTTTTGTGTAAGTGAAGGTAGTCTTTTGTATGGGTGAAAGCAAGTTCTTTAGTCACAGTATAAGCAAAGTCTTCTGTGTAAGCATAGGATATTTGTGTAAGTGAAGGATATTTGTGTAAGTGTAAGGACGGTCTTGGGTAAGTGAATGGTATTTGTGTTAGGGGTTGGTAAGATCTTTTGTGTAGGAAAGGTGTTTTGTTTAAGTGTAGGGCATTTGTATTAGTGTAGGCAGGGTCTTTTTGTGTAAGGAGCAGTAAGGTCTTTTATGTAAATGTATGTAAGGTCTTCTGTGTAAGTGTAGGTAAAAAATTTTGTGTAAGGAGAATTAAAGTACTTTTCAAACGTTCATGTAAGGTATATCGGGTAATTTAAAGTACGGTGTTTTGAATTCGACGATGGAAAGTATTCTGTTCTGTTTGATAGTTTAGCAAAGAGGCATGCGTGGCCTGAAAGCTCAGCCAAGCTGATGAGCTGCTCCTGAAAGCTTAATACTGATAATATTAGTTATCATGGCATTTAATAATATATTTTGGTACATAACAGCTGACCCGTGTGCCAGCAATCCGTGCGCTGCTCGTTCTACCTGTGTTGTGGATCCCTCGGGAAATGCTGGCTGTTTATGTCCTCCTGGTTCCATTAACTCAGATGGCAGTTGTTTGCGTAAGTTCTCGGTATTGATTACTTTGTATCAGATATCGATTCTAATGTCTTTCAGTTTATAAAACTTTTACTTGCTTCTACTGATTCCTAATGTTAAATGCTCATACATAATATTTTAATTAGTAAAAACGCTAACTGATATGTTAGAAATTAATTATTATACCGAATTGAGAAAATGTTGTTACTTTGGAGAACATTAATACTATAATGCCGCTGGAACAGTAACCAAAAAGTAGCTTGTAGTATATGGTTGCTGGAATTCCGTCTCGCATTCTACATTCGTTAAAATGAACACTCTCATCAACACCCTCACTTATGCTAAGTCTTTGATCATTCCAGCCGCCTTGACCCTACCGTGACTCTTCTGAATATTCCTGTTTCCCATTTTCATTTGAACTGTGTTTGACCACAAAAGTCAAACGAAGAAGAGTGGACTCGGTTTACCTGTCTTCATCTTATAGTTTAATACAATAAATTATGGTTCTACTGCTAAACTAAGAATGTAAAGCTATACCTTTACTTTTTCTCCATGCAATATGCATCTTGCCAAATAGAGCATCCCATTTTCTCACGCCACATTCCCCTACACAGAGGAAATGTGGTCTGTGCTTCACTCTCCGCAAAGTGGCTTCTCCCTCAGGAAAAAATAACCAAAAGAGTACTAACCACCATTTCAAGAAAGTAATATTAATTATGTAAAAATAATATTTATTATATAATATATTTAATTAAAAATTGTAATTAATTTTATTCATATTATTAATAATAGCATATACAACCAAAAGTAAAGTGTGATATGTGATAACTAGGATATTCTTGCACAAACTAAGCAATATCGACGCTCTGATCTGAAATATGCAAACCTATGGCACACATTTTACCAACAGTAACTTTTCTTTTGATTACTATCTTAAATAATGAATATATAATAATTTTTGCAGCAATTATGCAGAATAAGCAACTGGCCCCTAATAAATATCTTTAATTTCAGCTAACCTCTGTGAAAATGCTCTTTGCGTCGGTACATGTTTAACGAACGGATTTACTTTTAAATGCGTGTAAGTATTAGCCTGTATATACTCATTCTAATAACAAAAACATGCGTATGTGCAAATGTACACACACACACACACACACACACACACACACACACACACACACACACACACACACACACACACACACACACACACACACACACACAAGACCTGGAGGTTGATATCACGCCAGACCTGTACCCTGAAGCTCATATCAAGAGGATAACATCAGCGGCATATGCCAGGTTGGCTAACATAAGAACGGCCTTTAGAAACTTGTGTAAGGAATCTTTCAGAACATTATATACCACATATGTCAGACCAATCCTGAAGTATGCGGCTCCTGCAAGGAGTCCATTTCTAGTCAAGCATAAGACTAAACTGGAAAAGGTTCAAAGGTTTGCCACCAGACTAGTACCCGAGCTGAGAGGTATGAGCTACGAGGAAAGACTACAGGAATTAAACCTCACTTCGTTGGAAGACAGAAGAGTTAAGAGGGACATGATCACCACATTCAACATTCTCAAGGGAATCGACGGGGTAGATAAAGACAGGTTATTTACACAAGGGGCACACGTACTAGGGAACACAGGTGGAAACTGAGTGCCCAAATGAGCCACAGAGATATTAGAAAGAACTTTTTTAGTGTCAGAGTGGTTGACAAATAGAATGCATTAGAAAGTGATGTGATGGAGGCTGACTCCATACACAGTTTCATGTGTAGATATGATAGAGCCCAATAGGGTCAGGAACCTGTACACCTGTTAATTGACAGTTGAGAGGCGGGACCAAAGAGTCAGAGCTCAACCCCCGCAAGCACAATTAGGTGAGTACAATTAGGTATGTACACACAAACAAACACACACACACACACACACACACACACACACACACACACACACACACACACACACACACACACACACACACACACACACACACACACACACACACACACACACACACACACAGTGGTGCAGCTCTGTTGGTAAGAAAAGCTGTAGTTTTTAGGAGAGGGTAATTCAGGGCTATGAACGTTTCAGTGACTACATGACAGGTACCATAGCAAATGGAGGACAAGAATGATAGTCGTAGTCATATATAACCTCCTCATCAAATGACAGAAGACCCAGACAGAAAAATGGTAGAAAAAACGTGCCCACCATTAACATAATAGAGGGCAGCTTCAGTCGCTAGCAGGAACGGATCTGGACTACTAATCATGTGAGACTTCAACCACAGGATGATAAATTGTGAGGACATAGACCCACATGGAAGACCAGAAACATGCAGACCTAAGCTGATGGACGTGGCAACAAGAAACTTTCCAAGCCAACACATCAAGGGACCGACAAGAACAAGAGGCGAAGATGAACCAGCCATGCTTAATCTGATATTTACCCTAAATGAGTAGGATATAAGGAAAGTTAAGTTGGAAAGCACCCTTGGGAATGAGTGATCACAGTTTATTAAACTTTGAGTACCTGGTAGAGCTTGGATTTAACTCCCCAAAAACAGAACTAGGAAACAAAGGGCTGGCGTACCGAAAGGGGAATAATGAGGAGATAAAAAGTTTCCTAAGGGATATACTATGGGACACAGAACTCAGAGCTAAGTCCGTATAAGACATGATGGGCTGTCACCCAAAAGTGTCGGGAGGCAGTAAATAGGTTTATCTCGGCTCAAAAGGTAAAATCCGAAAAGCAAAACACTCTATGGTTTAATAGGGCATGTAGGGAAAGAAAGGAGATGAACAAAAAGGCTTGGGGGAACTTCCGAAATGACAGAACCCTAGAGAGCAGAGAGAGAGAGAGATACCAGAAAACCAGGAATGAGTATGTTAGTGTGAGAAGAAAAGCAGATAAAAAGTATGAAAATGATATAGTAAATAAAGCAAAGACCGAACCAAAGCTAGTCCAGTCACATCAGGAAGAAAACAGTGAAAGAAGAAGTGATGAAACAGAACGGGTGAGGACAGATATACAGAGAATGACAGAAGTGTGGGAATAACTCAACAAGAGGTTCCAGGAGGTCTTTCCAACAGATTGAGGTGAGGCGACTGCGCTAGGAGAGGTGGCAGTAAACCAGGCAGCCTTGGAGGGATTCGAAATTACAAGAAATGAGGTCAAGAGACACCTGTTTGGTCTAAAAGTGAGAGAGGCTGTTGATCCAGACAGAATCTCACAATTGGTATTGAAAGAGTGTGCAGAAACACTTTACTTGCCACTCTCCGTAGTGTATAGTAGGTCACTGGAGACGGGAGACCTACCAGAAATATGGAAGACAGCTAATATAGTCTCAATATACAAAAAGTGTGACCGGCATGAGGCACTGAACTACAGGCCAGTCTCCTTCACTCGTTTATGATGCAAGGTGATGGGAGAAGAACGTGAGAAAAAACCTAATATCACATCTGGAGAAAAGAGACCTCATGACAAACCACCAACATGGGTTCATGGAGGATAAATCTTGCCTCACTGCCTTGATAAAATTCTACGATCAGTTGACCAGACCACACACTAGAAGGTGACGGGACGACGACGTTTCGGTCCGTCCTGGACCATTCTCAAGTCGATTCTACGATCAAATGACAAAGATTAAGCAAGAAAGAGAAGGATGGGCGGACTGCATTTTCTTGAACTATTGGAAAGCCTTTGACACAGTACCCCCATTAGAGGCTGTTACATAAGCTTGAGAAACAGGCAAGAATAACTAGTAAAGGTGCTCCAGTGGATAAGGGAGTACCCATATCAAGAGGATAACATCAGCGGCATATGCCAATTTGGCTAACATAAAAACGGCCTTTAGAAACTTGTGTAAGAAATCTTTCAGAACTTTGTATACCACATATGTCAGACCAATCCTGGAGTATGCGGCTCTATCATGGAGTCCTTATCTAGTCAAGCATAAGACTAAACTGGTAAAGGTTCAAAGGTTTGCCACCAGACTAATACCCGAACTGAGGGGTATGAGTTACGAGAATTAAACCTCACGTCACTGGGAGACAGAAGAGTTAGAGGGGACATGATCACCACATACAAGATTCTCAGAAATTGAAAGAGATAAAGACAGAATATTTAACACAAGGGGCACGCGCACTAGGGGACACAGGTGGAAATTCATTACCAGAATGAGCCATAGAGACGTTAGAAAGAATTTTTTCAGTGTCATAGAAGACAAATGGAATGCATTAGGAAGTGATGTGGTGGAGGCTGACTCCATACACAGCTTAAAGTGTAGATATGATAGAGGCCAGTAGGCACAGGAACTTGTACATTAGTTGATTAACTGTTGAAGATAAAACAGAGCCAAAATAAAAAAAAAATATGAAAAATACTCGTTGCCAACCCGCGGTATATAGGTCACCGAAATTTTTAGCCTCCTCATCTCCCATCCACGTCCTCTTAGAATTTCTATTCGTCCTTTTTCCTCCTCCCCTCCCCCCCTCCCTTCCCCCCCTCCCCCTGCCAAGACTTTTGCAAGGTCTATCGACATCGAAGAAGGAAGAGAGCAGTATTTATGATGGAAAGATAAAAGTATTCACGAAAGCATGGGCAGTGTTCACGAATGAAGGCATAAAACATGAATGTAAGAGCAGTAGTCATGAAGGAAAGAGTAGTAGTATTCGAGCAAAGGGCAGTATTCACGGAGGAAAGAGAGCTGTAGTCTTTAAGAAAAGAGCGCAGTATTCATGAAGGAAAAAAGAGCAGAATTCATAAAGGAAAGTAAGCAGTGTTCCTGATTTAAAGGGAGCCGTATTCAGGAAGGAAAGAGACTAAAATTCACGAAGGAAATACAGCAGTATTCAGGAAGCAAAGAGCAGTATTGACGAAGAAAAGAGGGAAGTATTCGTGAAGAAGAGACCAATGTTCATAAAGGAAAGAGAGCAGTATTCTTAAAGGAAAGAGGAGTATTCATGAAAGAAAAAAACATCATTCATGAAGGAATACAACAACAGCATTAATGAAAGAAAAAGTAAGGAGTATTATTGAAGAAAAGAAGTATACACGAAAGAAACGAGAATATATGAGGGAGAGAGTAGTATTCATGAAAACATGAGTCACAATAATCACCACGACGACAATTGTCAGTGGCGTGTAATAATTATCAACCACCAATGACACAACAATCACTACTACCATAATTGTTTGGGTGGTGTCATAATTGTCACCCACCGCTAACACAGTCACCACTGCCACAATTATGTCAATGATGGTTGATAATTATCACCTGTAACAGACACAATAATCACAACTGCATCACTTACATCTCTCTCCAGCCATTATGATGAACTTACAGTAACATATAACTCCCAACTCCCTTGGATATATAACATTTTCACTATATCTCCTATATTTTAAGCTACAAGTTTTCAGCTTTAGATGATAGTTGGTACTTGAATTTTATGATGCAAAGACATACAAAAAACAAGAACAGCATAATCATTGGAATTGCATGTTGCAGGTAATCACCCCACAATGAGGAGCTTTACATCATAAACAACGATACACTTCATCATTGGAAGTGCATGTCATCAGTGCTATGAGAAACCTTTCATTAAGGTCAACGATACAACACATAATTCCCTGGGGAACATTCAATATTTTGTTTAAAACGTGAGAACTAATTAGCAAAATATAATGAGAAAATTATTTACAACTTGAAGAAAGGGTTAAGAAGAAATTCCACCTTAGTTTAGTAAATATAGGGTGGAATATCATCCTCTTTAGTAAATATAGGGTGGAATATGACCCCATTAATAAATATAGCTTTCATATTCCTTGACTTGGCTAAGAACTTTTTGATGTTTTCTAATACGTAATAATTCCCATGGGCAGCAAAATATTTAGTTTTTGGGAATTCAGACACTTTCCAACAAGAACATCATACAAGTTTTGCTTATCTATATACATATTATGAATGCTTTGGATCTTTTTATTTGGCCGTTGCAGGCAAAAAGAGTATAATTTAAGTTAGTATTATGTATAGCGTTATGTAAACTGTTCTTAGATTTATTGATATTCTTTCTGACAATCTAAAACTTCAAGGCTATTAACAACATTCGCACAGGTTTTAACATTATATTTCTTAGAATATATATCCAGTACCCATAAACAGTTCCATAACATTTAGAAAGTAATGAGTGCCAATGCTATTTGGAATTAAGTTTCGTTTATTTAACAATATTAAGTAATTGAAAAGCCTTTTACGTTTCAATGCAATCAACAGCATATATAATAATTTTTACTAACATCAAAATGGAAACCATTGTCTTTGAGTGTGCCACCTGCTTTTAAATAAGTGTTCAATGCACATTTTGCTGCAATATTTTTTAAACTGGTTTCTATCCCTCATCTGAACCTGCATTTGTTTTCCTCTGTAATTTTTTCCTTATATAAGGATAAATTCCAATTTTGACATATATATATATATATATATATATATATATATATATATATATATATATATATATATATATATATATATATATATATATATATATATATATATATATATATATATATATATATATATATATATATATATATATATATATATATATATATATATATATATATATATATATATATATATATATATATATATATATATATATATATATATATATATATATATATATATATATATATATATATATATATATATATATATATATATATATATATATATATATATATTATATTTTTTTTCATAGCCAGAGCTGCCCCAAGTTACACAAATTTTATTGTGAAAGTGGGTGACTATCAATAATAAGTATTTGGAATATCACCCTATTCAGCATATCTATCTTTCAAATTCCTTGACTTGGCTAGGAACTTCAAAGTTTTTGACACATAATAGTTCCCTCTAACAGGTTCCAGCTTTATTGAATGAAATGATTCACAATAACTGAATTTTTAGTTTTTATCACAGAAGAAAATCTCATATTCTTGAATTACTTGTTAGATTTTAGTGTACTGCACGAGATAATTTACATTTTGCATTACTGAGGCATTTAGCATAATCTGCAGTAACTTTATTTCGTTCATTTTCATTATATATTTTATGAACTTAGTTTTCTCTGAAAAACGCTATGTAGATATAAAAGAACTGAATAATTAAATTTTATTGAAAGATTGTGGGAAAGTTATTTAATACTCGTGTTTCTACATAGATATAATGGTAATGTTCCAGGAATTTTTTTCTAAATATATAGGAAAAAACTGTTTTCATATTTTTATTGTTTTTAAATAAATAATTCATATAAGTTAGGGCATAAAATATAGAACGGTAATCAAAATTTGTCAATAAAGGTGCAAAACTGCCTTTTAAAGGAACGAATTCAACTATGGTTCATGTTAAATGTGTTCATGTCTGCACGTGTTCAGTTATCCTTTAAATATCAGAATATATAAATTTATAAATTGAAGTAGGTGGTAAAGTGTGCAATAAATATATAAATATAAAATGGATGTATTCCTTAACCCTTTACAAGGCTATAATAAGCTTGTTCCCCCATAAAATAAAAAATCTCCATAAAGGTGTTGTGAACTATTTGCAGGTAACTTGCTATGCAAAATTTACCTCAAAATTAGGAGAATATTTTAATTGTGCTTGAATTTACAATGTCAATGTAGTGTCAGAGGCTGCAATATTTTCATTTAACTAAATAACAATATTAGGAATTATTATTATTATTACTAGCTGTACCCGCCACGCGTTGCTGTGGCTCAGTCTGGTTAAATGGAAATGAAGGGGGCCTGACCTCCAAATTTGGCCAAAATATGCAATTAATGAAAACTGGTTCGATTTCAATCAGACATCTTTGAGGGGTTGTGCACGAAAAAGTTTCATCTGGCCCAAGTCTCAGCATTGTAGCGTAAATTAGAAGGGAGAAAAAAATATTGAAGTAGGTGTCAGAATTATTCCAAAATGGTCAAAAACGATTATGAAACACAAATGTCAGCTGAAATCATATCTATGACTCTCGGCTATCACAATAGGATATATTAAAAAAATATTAAAATTAGTTTTATTAGAAAAAAAATTTAAGTTAAAAAAAATTATATATATTTTTATTATTTTTTATCGGACGATTTGCATGAAACTTATACACCTGACTGGACATATGCATATCTGAAAGGCTGCCAATTTTGGAGAAAATTGGTTGATGTCAACCTCAGCTATGGATGGCAGCACCTCAGACTTTATTTTGTTTTTAAATTTTGATTTTTTTTGTTTAAATTTCAAAATTTGAATAACTTTTCCATTTTTCATTTTAATTTACATACACCTTATATGTAAAGGGTATGTCTCTAAACCCCCTAGTTATCGTTCTTTCCTAAGTTCATTTATTGATTTTATAATAGCAATAAACATGACATATTTGCATAATTTAATTTTTTGGGGGGGGGAACTTTGACTATATGTATTAGAAAAACTAATGATGTTTTGGAAACTCCATAACTTACGAACATTTATTATATGCTAATGTCAGAAAAGTGTCACAGAATGATTATATCTGAAAGGTGTGTTTTATGTAAACTTGAAAATGTGTAAAATTCGTTGAAAAAAAAAATATATTTCTCCCTTTCTATTTACGCTGCAGTACTGAAACGTGGAACAATTGCAGCGCTTTTCATATACAACTAGTGAAAAAATATTGGTTGACATTGAACAACTTTTCCAAAACCGAGTAATGCCCCCAGAAAGAAATGAGACCACGTTTCTAATATGTTTAATTTCACAATGCTTGTGGGTAAACAATATTAATTGTTGTTCCATTGTCTGTGGAGATAGAGATTGTCTGGTTTGCCGACTCTAGAACACGCAACTTATAATTGTCCATGTGAGAAGCAATCCGTGTCTAGATATAAACAGAACAATTTTAAAGATTGGCCCAGAGCTTTGTTGATGGTAATTCCACACGCCAATCGAATTGGAATCTACAATCTCTTAAATTGAAAGGGCATATCTGTTGGAATCATAGGAATGCAAGGAATGAGGACATCTTCACTTTTCAAAGGTCCTGTCAAGACTGTTGCTTCTACGACGTTGCTGATTACTTTTTTTTTTTTTGCTGCAAGGGGCGTATCGTTGCAAAGTTTTGACTGAAGTTTCGCAACATGATAATTGGCATGCTGATTTTCAATTGACGTGCGTGTGATGGTATCCCTGACAGTGAAATACAAAATTCTGTTGGGTAATTAACCGCTTCATCTGCGTCCTCAACAGTGTCTACGGACTTGTATGTGACTGCCTTGCTTTGACTATTAGACTGAACAATATTCTTAAGTTCGTAGATGTCTTTGTTCTTGGCCGCAAGAAGAGCTCGTTCATTCAGGTAATCGTGATTCTTATAATTGGTTTGAATATTGGGAAATACTTAAAAAAAATCTTCTTTTGACGTCACTAAATTGTAGAAGTTATAAGGCAATGAAATTCGTCTTGATGTCAGATCAATCGGCACGATTACGTGTGATGGTTGGTGATGGGTGACGTGGGTGAGGGTGACGGTTAGTGATGTGTGAAGTGTGTGAGGGTGATGGTTGGTGATGGGTGAAGTGTGTGAGGGTGATGGGTGGTGATGGGTGGAGTGTGTGAGGGTGATGGTTGGTGATGGGTGGAGTGTGTGAGGGTGATGGTTGGTGATGGGTGAAGTGTGTGAGGGTGATGGGTGGTGATGGGTGGAGTGTGTGAGGGTGATGGTTGGTGATGGGTGGAGTGTGTGAGGGTGATGGTTGGTGATGGGTGGAGTGTGTGAGGGTGATGGTTTGTGATGCATGGAGTGTGTGAGGGTGATGGATGGTGATGGTTGAAGTGTGTGAGGGTGATGGGTAGAGTGTCTTAGGGTGATGGTTGGTGATGGGTAGAGTGTGTGAGGGTGATGGTTGGTGATGGGTGGAGTGTGTGAGTGTGATGGTTGGTGATGGGTGGAGTGTGTAAGGGTGATGGGTGGAGTTTGTGAGGGTGATGGTTGGTGATGGGTGAAATGTGTGAGGGTGATGGTTGGTGATGGGTTGAGTGTGTGAGGGTGATGGTTGGTGATAGGTGGAGTGTGTGAGGGTGATGGGTGAAGTGTGTGAGGGTGATGGTTGGTGATGGGTGGAGTGTGTGAGGGTGATGGTTGGTGATGGGTGGAGTGTGTGAGGGTGATGGGTGGAGTGTGTGAGGGTGATGGTTGGTGGTGGGAGGAGTGTGTGAGGGTTATGGTTGGTGATGGGTGGAGTGTGTGGGGGTGATGGGTGGTGATGGGTGGAGTGTGTGAGGGTGATGGTTGGTGATGGGTGAAGTGTGTGAGGGTGATGGTTGGTGGCGGGTGAAGTGTGTGAGGGTGATGGTTGGTGAAGGGTGGTGTGCGTGAGGGTGACGGGTGGAGTGTGTGAGGGTGATGGGTGGAGTGTGTGAGGGTGATGGGTGGAGTGTGTGAGGGTGATGGTTGGTGATGGTTGAAGTGTGTGAGGGTGATGGTTGGTGATGTGTGAATAGTGTGAGGGTGAAGGTTGGTGATGATTGAAGAGTGTGAGGGTGATGGTTGGTGATGGGTGGAGTGTGTGAGGGTGATGGGTGAAGTGTGTGAGGGTGATGGTTGGTGATGGGTGGAGTGTGTGAGGGTGATGGGTAAAGTGTGTGAGGGTGATGGTTGGTGATAGGTGAAGTGTGTGAGGGTGATGGTTGGTGATGGGTGGAGTGTGTGAGGGAGGTGGTTGGTGATGGGTGAAGTGTGTTAGGGTGAGGGTTGGTGATGGGTGAAGTGTGTGAGGGTGATGGGTGGAACTTGTCCGTATCACAATAATATACTCCAAGATGTCATCAAGAGGTATGCTCCCTCTGTATCATGTACTCATTCAAATCATGAAACCAGTAACCGCTGAGATTTTCTCATCTCACTCAAAAACTCTAGGGAACAAAGTTAAAGACAATTTTAAATAATAAATTCATCAATTATGTTTCACATACTAAGTATCATAATTTAAGCAATAAAAACTTAATGTTCAAGCTTACTATTCAAAGTGAGTCATCATCCAAGAATTCGAGAACACTACAACTGTCTGCCCCTGATCGTCACACAGCACTTGTAAACTACGACCAAGTCACCTCAATGTTCAACTCACCAAGTGTCTGAGCTTCCATTGAATAGAGAGGGGGGGAGGGGGGAGTCTGTAGTTGACAGAGACTCTCCCGCCCCACCGGCTGACAGCCTATCTCGACGGCTGGCCGCTGCTGGCTGTTCTTCTGTCTTTTGCTCTGCTTCTGCTCTCGAATCTATCGCTCTCCGAGTATATATTGGGAACCTAGTAGCTAACTCCGCCCACAAGTAGATAGCCTCGGGCACTCTACCAGCCACTCCTTAAACGTCGGCATGTTTGAAGGCTACCAGGCTAAATTATAAGATTAGTGGGACCCAGGTGAGATTCGCATAATCTGACCTCAGGTCAACTTGGTGGTCATTGACACAAGAGATGTGAGATTCAGGCCGGACAAGCTGGCGCCTCTCAAAGTCCTTGTCTGTGACTCACAGAACTATATGTATATTAAATAAAACTAAACCAAACACCTATTGGTGTTACAGTGTGAGGGTGATGGTTGGTGATGGGTGAAATGTGTGAGGGTGATGGTTGGTGATGAATGTAGAATGTGAGGGTGATGTTTAGGATGGTGGGGTGTGAGGGTGATGGGTGGAGGGTGTGAGGGTGATGGTTGGTGATGGGTGGAGTGTGTGAGGGTT
>WNGS01030344.1:0-13958 GCA_020271785.1 Procambarus virginalis
CACAGATGCCGAAGAAATATAAGAAAATTCACTTTCGCAAACAGAGTGGTAGACGGTTGGAACAAGTTGGGGGAGAAGGTGGGTGGGGCCAAGACCGTCAGTAGTTTCAAAGCGTTATATGACAGAGTGCGGGGAAGACGGGACACCACGAGCGTAGCTCTCATCCTGTAACTACACTAGGTAATTACACATAGTAATTACACACACACACACACCACACACACAGACACACACACACACATATTGGAGGGGTGACGGGTAAGCTACTAACATGGATGAAAAATTCCTAACTGACAGAAAATGAGGCCGTAATCAGAGGCAAGGTATCGGATTGGAGGAATGTCACGAGTGGAGTACCACAGGGTTCAGTTCTTGCACCGGTAATGTTCATTGTCTACATAAACGATCTACCAGAGGGATTACAGAATTACATGAACATGTTTGCTGATGATGCTAAGTTAATAGGGAAGATAAGAAACCTAGATGATGTCATGCCCTTCAAGAAGACCTGGACAAAATAAGTATTTGGAGCAACACTTGGCAAATGGAATTTAATGTGAATAAATGCCATGTTATGGAATGTGGAATTGGTGAACATAGACCCCACACAACCTATAAATTATGTGAGAAATCTTTAAAGAATTCTGATAAAGAAAGGGATCTAGGGGTGGTTTTAGATAGAAAACTGTCACCTGAGGACCACATCAAGAACATTGTGCGAGGAGCCTATGCTACACTTTCTAACCTAAGAATTGCTTTTAAGTACATGGATGGAGAAATACTAAAGAAATTGTTCACGACTTTTATAGACCAAAGCTGGAATATGCAGCGGTTGTATGGTGCCCTTATCTAAGAAGCACATCAACAAACTGGAAAAGGTGCAACGACATGCCACTAAGTGGCTCCCAGAAATGAAGGACAAGAGCTATGAGGAGAGGTTAGAGGCATTAAATATGCAAAAACTAGTAGAAGAAGAAAAAGAGGCGATATGATCACTACGTACAAAATAGTAACAGGAATTGATAAAATCGACAGGGAAGATTTCCTGAGACCTGGAACTTCAAGAACAAGAGGTCATAGATTTAAACTAGCTAAACACAGATGCCGAAGAAACGTAAGAAAATTCACCTTCGCAAATAGAGTGGTAGACGGTTGGAACAAGTTAAGTGAGAAGGTGGTGGAGGCCAAAACCGTCAGTAGTTTCAAAGCGTTATATGACAAAGAGTGCTGGGAAGACGGGACACCACGAGCGTAGCTCTCATCCTGTAACTACACTTAGGTAATTACACTTAGGTAATTACACACACACACACACACACACATGTGTGTGTGTGGGAAGTGATTTTTTTTAGTGAGTATAATTGGACAGACTTGTTGCTAGGCAAGGAAGTGAATGAGATGTATGTCAAGTTTTGTGAAATATATGATAAAGGCACAAACAAATTTATACCAAAACAGAGATGCAGAACTAGGAAACAGGATTGGTTCAATAGGAATTGCGAGAGGGCCAGAGACCAAAAGACACAAAATGGAATCAATACAGGAAGAGGCCAAACCCCCAAACATACAAACGATACAAAGATGCAAGAAACAACTACACAGCAGTGAGGAGAGAGGCAGAAAGAAATTTGAAAAAGGGATTGCAGACAAATGTAAAACAGAACCAGGTCTATTCTACAAATTCATAAACAACAAATTGCAGGTAAAGGATAATATTCAGAGGTTGATAATGGGAAATAGATTCACGGAAAATGAAAAGGAAATGTGTGAAACACTAAACGAAAAGTTCCAAAGTGTGTTTGTACAAAATGAAATCTTTAGGGAACCAGACACAATAAGAATTCCAGAGAACAACATAGAGCACATAGAGGTGACTAGAGACGAAGTGGAAAAAATGCTCAAGGAGCTAAGTAAGAACAAGGCAGTTGGTCCAGATGGAGTTTCACCATGGGTTCTGAGAGAGTGTGCACCTGAGCTCAGCATTCCACTTCAGCTGATTTTTCAGGCATCCCTGTTTACAGGAGTTGTAGCTGATGTGTGGAAAAAGGCTAACATAGTTCCAATCTACAAAAGTGGAAGCAGGGAAGACCCCCTTAATTATAGACCTGTATCATTGACAAGTGTAATAGTCAAAATATTGGAAAAAATAATTAAACTAAATGGGTAGAACACCTGGAGAGAAATGATATAATATCAGACCGACAGTATGGTTTTCGATCTGGAAGATCCTGTGTAACGAACTTACTCAGTTTTTATGATCGAGCAACAGAGATTTTACAGGAAAGAGATGGTTGGGTTGACTGCATCTATCTGGACCTAAAAAAGGCTTTCGACAGAGTTCCCCATAAGAGGTTGTTCTGGAAACTGGAACATATTGGAGGGGTGACGGGTAAGTTACTAACATGGATGAAAAATTTCCTAACTGACAGAAAAATGAGGGCCGTAATCAGAGGCAAGGTATCGGATTGGAGGAATGTCACGAGTGGAGTACCACAGGGTTCAGTTCTTGCACCGGTAATGTTCATTGTCTACATAAACGATCTACCAGAGGGATTACAGAATTACATGAACATGTTTGCTGATGATGCTAAGTTAATAGGGAAGATAAGAAACCTAGATGATTGTCATGCCCTTCAAGAAGACCTGGACAAAATAAGTATTTGGAGCAACACTTGGCAAATGGAATTTAATGTGAATAAATGCCATGTTATGGAATGTGGAATTGGTGAACATAGACCCCACACAACCTATAAGTTATGTGAGAAATCTTTAAAGAATTCTGATAAAGAAAGGGATCTAGGGGTGGTTTTAGATAGAAAACTGTCACCTGAGGACCACATCAAGAACATTGTGCGAGGAGCCTATGCTACACTTTCTAACCTAAGAATTGCTTTTAAATACATGAATGGAGAAATACTAAAGAAATTGTTCACGACTTTTATTAGACCAAAGCTGGAATATGCAGCGGTTGTATGGTGCCCTTATCTTAAGAAGCACATCAACAAACTGGAAAAGGTGCAACGACATGCCACTAAGTGGCTCCCAGAAATGAAGGACAAGAGCTATGAGGAGAGGTTAGAGGCATTAAATATGCAAAAACTAGAAGATAGAAGAAAAAGAGGCGATATGATCACTACGTACAAAATAGTAACAGGAATTGATAAAATCGACAGGGAAGATTTCCTGAGACCTGGAACTTCAAGAACAAGAGGTCATAGATTTAAACTAGCTAAACACAGATGCCGAAGAAACGTAAGAAAATTCACCTTCGCAAATAGAGTGGTAGACGGTTGGAACAAGTTAAGTGAGAAGGTGGTGGAGGCCAAAACCGTCAGTAGTTTCAAAGCGTTATATGACAAAGAGTGCTGGGAAGACGGGACACCACGAGCGTAGCTCTCATCCTGTAACTACACTTAGGTAATTACACTTAGGTAATTACACACACACATATATATATAATGTCGTACCTAGTAGCCAGAACGCTATTCTCAGCCTACTATGCAATGCCCAATTTGCCTAATAGACCTAGTGATTTTCTTTATTTTAAATAAATTGTTTCCAATTAGTATATTTAAAAATGTATTATTATATTATGTTAAGAACATGAATTACTAACTTAGTTATATTAGTTTAGGTTACGTAAAGATAGGTTAGGTTAGGTTAGGTAGGGTTGGTTAGGTTCGGCTATATATCTACGTTAGTTCCAACTCAAATGAAAAGAACTTAACTCGAACAATAATGAAATGGATAGTTTTATCATTTCATAAGAAAAAAAATGAAAAATATATAAATTCAGGAAAACTTGCTTATTAGGTAAATCGGGCCTTGCAGAATAGGCCAAGAAGTGCGTTCTGGCTACTAGGTACAACATATATATATATATATATATATATATATATATATATATATATATATATATATATATATATATATATATATATATATATATATATGCAAACAAGCCTGAATGGTCCCCAGGACTAGATACAACTGAAAACTCACACCCCAGAAGTGACTCGAACCCATACTCCCAGGAGCAACGCAACTGGTATGTACAGGGACGCCTTAATCCGCTTGACCATCACGACCGGACAAAAGGAAGTGATAGCCGGAGCTATATGAACCACTTCCCCGCCGGCACTCGGATGGTAATCTTGGGCATAGCATTTTATCAAATCACCTCATTTTTTGGGGCAACACGTGAGGAACACAAATGCAAACAAGCCTGAATGGTCCCCAGGACTAGATACAACTGAAAACTCACACCCCAGAAGTGACTCGAACCCATACTCCCAGGAGCAACGCAACTGGTATGTACAGGGACGCCTTAATCCGCTTGACCATCACGACCGGACAAAAGGAAGTGATAGCCGGAGCTATATGAACCACTTCCCCGCCGGCACTCGGATGGTAATCTTGGGCATAGCATTTTATCAAATCACCTCATTTTTTGGGGCAACACGTGAGGAACACAAATGCAAACAAGCCTGAATGGTCCCCAGGACTAGATACAACTGAAAACTCACACCCCAGAAGTGACTCGAACCCATACTCCCAGGAGCAACGCAACTGGTATGTACAGGGACGCCTTAATCCGCTTGACCATCACGACCGGACAAAAGGAAGTGATAGCCGGAGCTATATGAACCACTTCCCCGCCGGCACTCGGATGGTAATCTTGGGCATAGCATTTTATCAAATCACCTCATTTTTTGGGGCAACACGTGAGGAACACAAATGCAAACAAGCCTGAATGGTCCCCAGGACTAGATACAACTGAAAACTCACACCCCAGAAGTGACTCGAACCCATACTCCCAGGAGCAACGCAACTGGTATGTACAGGGACGCCTTAATCCGCTTGACCATCACGACCGGACAAAAGGAAGTGATAGCCGGAGCTATATGAACCACTTCCCCGCCGGCACTCGGATGGTAATCTTGGGCATAGCATTTTATCAAATCACCTCATTTTTTGGGGCAACACGTGAGGAACACAAATGCAAACAAGCCTGAATGGTCCCCAGGACTAGATACAACTGAAAACTCACACCCCAGAAGTGACTCGAACCCATACTCCCAGGAGCAACGCAACTGGTATGTACAGGGACGCCTTAATCCGCTTGACCATCACGACCGGACAAAAGGAAGTGATAGCCGGAGCTATATGAACCACTTCCCCGCCGGCACTCGGATGGTAATCTTGGGCATAGCATTTTATCAAATCACCTCATTTTTTGGGCAACACGTGAGGAACACAAATGCAAACAAGCCTGAATGGTCCCCAGGACTAGATACAACTGAAAACTCACACCCCAGAAGTGACTCGAACCTGGGGACCATTCAGGCTTGTTTGCATTTGTGTTCCTCACGTGTTGCCCCAAAAAATGAGGTGATTTGATAAAATGCTATGCCCAAGATTACCATCCGAGTGCCGGCGGGGAAGTGGTTCATATAGCTCCGGCTATCACTTCCTTTTGTCCGGTCGTGATGGTCAAGCGGATTAAGGCGTCCCTGTACATACCAGTTGCGTTGCTCCTGGGAGTATGGGTTCGAGTCACTTCTGGGGTGTGAGTTTTCAGTTGTATCTAGTCCTGGGGACCATTCAGGCTTGTTTGCATTTGTGTTCCTCACGTGTTGCCCCAAAAAATGAGGTGATTTGATAAAATGCTATGCCCAAGATTACCATCCGAGTGCCGGCGGGGAAGTGGTTCATATAGCTCCGGCTATCACTTCCTTTTGTCCGGTCGTGATGGTCAAGCGGATTAAGGCGTCCCTGTACATACCAGTTGCGTTGCTCCTGGGAGTATGGGTTCGAGTCACTTCTGGGGTGTGAGTTTTCAGTTGTATCTAGTCCTGGGGACCATTCAGGCTTGTTTGCATTTGTGTTCCTCACGTGTTGCCCCAAAAAATGAGGTGATTTGATAAAATGCTATGCCCAAGATTACCATCCGAGTGCCGGCGGGGAAGTGGTTCATATAGCTCCGGCTATCACTTCCTTTTGTCCGGTCGTGATGGTCAAGCGGATTAAGGCGTCCCTGTACATACCAGTTGCGTTGCTCCTGGGAGTATGGGTTCGAGTCACTTCTGGGGTGTGAGTTTTCAGTTGTATCTAGTCCTGGGGACCATTCAGGCTTGTTTGCATTTGTGTTCCTCACGTGTTGCCCCAAAAAATGAGGTGATTTGATAAAATGCTATGCCCAAGATTACCATCCGAGTGCCGGCGGGGAAGTGGTTCATATAGCTCCGGCTATCACTTCCTTTTGTCCGGTCGTGATGGTCAAGCGGATTAAGGCGTCCCTGTACATACCAGTTGCGTTGCTCCTGGGAGTATGGGTTCGAGTCACTTCTGGGGTGTGAGTTTTCAGTTGTATCTAGTCCTGGGGACCATTCAGGCTTGTTTGCATTTGTGTTCCTCACGTGTTGCCCCAAAAAATGAGGTGATTTGATAAAATGCTATGCCCAAGATTACCATCCGAGTGCCGGCGGGGAAGTGGTTCATATAGCTCCGGCTATCACTTCCTTTTGTCCGGTCGTGATGGTCAAGCGATTAAGGCGTCCCTGTACATACCAGTTGCGTTGCTCCTGGGAGTATGGGTTCGAGTCACTTCTGGGGTGTGAGTTTTCAGTTATATATATATATATATATATATATAATATATATATACTAGCTATACCTGCCACGCGTTGCTGTGGCTCAGACTGGTTAAATGGAAAAGAAAGGAAAGAGAAAGCGCACGTTTCAAATGTTTAATTTTACAATGCTTGTGGGTATACAATATGTTTTGTTGTTCCATCGTCTGTGTAGATATAGAGATTGTCTGGTTAGCCAACCCTAAAACACGCAACATATAATTGTCCATGTGAGAAGCAATCTGTGTCTAGATATAAATCCCACAATTGTAAAGATTAGCGGAATGTGAGGAATGAGGACATCTTCACCTTTGAAAGGTCCTGTCAAGATTGTTGCTGCTGCGACGTTGCTTATCAATTTTTTTACTGCAAGCCTCGTGCCGTTGCAAAGCTTTGGCTTGTTGATATTTCGCAACATGATAACTGGCACGCCGATTTTTAGTTGCAGTTCGTATGGTGGTGGTATTCCTAACAGATCGAGTCAATTTAAAAATTTTGTTGGATAAGTAACCCCTTCATCATTTTCCTCAACAGTGTCTACGGACTTGTATGTGACTGCCTCGCTTTGAATGTTAGACTGAATAATATTGTTAAGTTCGTAGACGTCCTTGATCTTGGCTGCAAGAATAGCTCATTCACTCAGCCAATCGTGATTCTTATAATTGGTCTGAATAATGGGGAATATTTTTCCAACAAATTATTTTTTTGACGTCACTAAATTGCAGAAGTTATGAAGCAATGAAATCCATCCTGAGGTCAGATCAACCGGCACGTTGCCATTCCCAATTTCCAGAAATTGATGTAAGAATATCTCAGCTGATGAATCGTTTTGCAGCTGGACACGCTTATTTGTAGTTAAATTTAACGTCTTTACGTGGCACCACAAAGTAGAGTATTTCAGGGAAGCATTTATTTCGTCCGCTGGTGTTGATTGAGGAATTACAGATAATGTTTGCCTGAAATCTCCTGCAAGAAATATTAATGCGTTCCCAAATGGTCTGATGTTTCCACGCAAATCTTGCAATGATCGATCTAGAGCCTCGAGCGATATTGTGTGGGTCACTGGGCATTCATCCCAAACAATAAGTTTGCATTTCGGCAATACTTTTCCCATGCTGGGTGCTTTGGAAATGTTGCACGTGGGAGTTTTAATGAATTGCATGTTCAATGGCAATTTCAAAGCCAAACGAGCAGTTCTTCCACCTGGTAGCAATGTCGCAGCTATTCCGGGCGATGCAAGAGCTAACGCTATGCCATATTGGAATCGAAGTGCTGCTAGAATCAATCTAATTAGAAAGGTTTTACCAGTTCCTCCTGGAGCATCTAAGATGATGCTTTATCCAAGCCCGTTATTGACATTTTGAATTATTTGATTGTAAATGCCTTTTCGCTCAAGTGTTGTATGTGCAATCAAATATTCCTAATATGACAACAGATCACCCGTGTTGTACAAGGGTGATCTGAAGCTACATCGAACGAAGGAGCAGCAGATTGATTCGGTGATTGCATTTCCAATTGATTGAGAACTTTGTTGGCGATTTCTAAGCACAAATCTTCAATCATTATCGACGCTTCGTTGTAGATTTTTGCTTTGAAATCCATGTTCATACTTGAATTTTCCTTGTATTCGACGGATATCTTCAGCCATGTGCGATTTATATTTCTCCCAAAACTCTGCTGGAGATGGAGAGCCAGTGGTCAATATGATTGCAAACAATGCACGAATTTGATTAGTATGTGACGTGTTGGACGCATATTAATGCATACATCCCAGTGTCGGTCGTTCTCCAATAAATTCAGAGCTTGATACGCACTACAGAAAGTGGCATGTGTAACGCCGTGGACAAATCTCAATTGCTGCAAAGACATTGAACCGGGCACATTTACCAACAGCATGCAATGAAAGAAGCATTCATCCTGATTGGGATGCTTGGTGTACAGTCTGCCTATTGAAGTTTATTTGAATATGCCAGGTATGTTCGTCGACTCGTTCTCCTCGTTTGCGTCGTTCAAATGATTTTCTACTGGCATTCCATGTGTAATACGTAGTACTTCCGATTACAGCAGTGTTTTTGCAAACACGTCATTTTGACATAACGTGAAAAAAGCAGTCAACGTTGTAGCCGGTGGATTCATAGCTGTTTGTTGCACATTTGTAGCTGTGAAATAAACGGATAGATGCAGTCAACCCAACCATCTCTCTCCTGTAAATCTCTGTGGCTCTATCGTAGAAACTTAAATAAATTCGTTACGCAGGATCCTCCTGATAAAAAGAACCATACTGCCTGTCTGTTATTATATAATTTTTTCCAGAAGTTCTACCCATTTCCGTGGTCCTCATGGTGCAGTGTAAAGCATTTGCCCGGTGCTTTGCAAATGCTTTGGCCAGGTTTGTATCCTGGCTTGGGAGGAATGACTGGGCGCCAATCCTTAACTGTAGCCTCTGTTCACTGAGCAGTGAATGGGTCCCTGGTTGTTAAACAACTTGGCGGCTCGTATACCGGGAAAAATTAGGATCAAGGACCTGCTAGAAATGCAATGTGTGCTAGTGGCTTTACAAGAAAGTAAGAACTCTTGTACAGTATATATAAATAATTAAATAAAAAATTTGGTTTAAAATTTTTTCCAATATTTTGACTTACACTTGTCAATAATATTTTTGATAATGGATGGATGAAAAGAACCTATTCAATAGCAGTGTCCGAGGCCGAAAGCACACCATCGTCATTGGATAGGAGAATTGGTTTTTTATTAAAAATATTTTTTGAACCTAATATTTGGGAGATAGTGCTCCATGTTTTCTTAATGTTGCCCTTAATTTGGGTAAATTTCTTTTTTGTAGCATTTTATTTTGGCTCTTCTAGTTATTTTAGATAGCATGGATGAGTAAATCTTTGAAAATTCTTGGAGACGACTCCTAATCTATACTTCTTTACAAGGTCATGTTTTTTATTAATAGATTTAAGTATACCCTTTGTAAGCCATGGAGTGTTTAACCTTTTATTTGTAACTTGTTTCGTTAGCATTGGACAGTGGGAGTTATAAAGGTTCAGAGTTTTCTGAAAAAATGTTTGCACTGCTAGGTTGATGTTCACTGTCACCTTATTCAGCCTCCCAGTTGATATTGGCAGCAGCATCAATAAAGCTGCTTATAGAAGTTTCATTGTGCAGCCTAAAGCTATCTTCCTTGTATCTAAAGGTGGTTTATTAATTTTGGTTAAGAGAAATGAGGGGTAATGGTCTGTGGTCCTATCAATGATTATCCTTGAAGTGGAGAGGTTATGTTAGTCCAGATGTGATCAGAGCAGAGGCAGTACTATCAGTGATTCTAGTAGGTCTAGTGATTAAGGGAATGAGGAAGCAGGAATTCATACAGTTGAGGAAACTAGCAGCAGGAGGGTTTTCAGGCTCACAACGCTAACAATAGAAAACCTGCAATTGACAATAGAAAATCTGTCATTAACATTATAAAACCTGTCATTAACATTATAAAACCTGTCATTAACATTATAAAACCTGTCATTAACATTACAAATTCTGTCATTAATGTTACAAACCCTGTAATTAACATTGCAAAACCTGTCATTAACATCACAAAACCTGTCTTTTAATGTTTAAAAACCCATCATTACTGTTATAGAGCCTGTCATTAACATTACAAAATCTGTCATTAATGTTAAAAAAAAAAATCTGCATTCTTACTCACATCATTAACCTCTCTGTAGTTAAAAGAAAATCTTGATGTGGTAAGGATAATTGGCCATTCTTGTAGTTCTTCACATAAGCACAGTTGCTATTGTGAGAGCCGTAGGCTTATAGGCCGAGACTAAGCGAGAGGGCTTCAAGCCCTCAAGATTTTTCATGTAAGAAGTTACTGTGTTGATGGCGTTATCAGGAATGGAGTACTGCTATCGACCGATGGATTTACCAAGTATCGGTTACTGGGGTCGACTGTCGGATTTACCAAGTATCGGTTACTGGGGTCGACCGACGGATTTACCAAGTATCGGGTACTGGGGGTGAATACTGTAGGATTCACCAAGTATCGCGTACTAGGAGTGAATACCGTAGGATTCACCAGATAGCGTGAAGTGGGGCTGACCCGTGAATTCACCACATATCGTGTACTGGGAGTTAACACTGATGGATTCACCAGATACGGGGTACCCGGGTTGAGTACCGGTGGCTTCACCTGGTATGGGGTACCGGAGTCTTGCATAATACTAGGCCTACACTTATCACTCCTCTATTCACTATAGCAGGTTAACAAATTATGATGTCATGTTGAAAGCTTTAAGTTGAGGGTCTAGAAGTCTTTAGGTAGCAGGATGTTGAAGTGAGGGCATCGCGATACTGATACTTGGTGCCTAGGTAAACTCGGGTAAACCTGGGTACTGGGGGGGACAGGTGCCGGGGTGATAGTAGTAGGGCGAGGGTTATCCTACACACACTTTGGAGATGATGTTGGTTACCAAGGCAAGGACGCCTGGGCGAGAGCGAGGGCAAAGATGACAGTGGTGTCAGGAGCAGCGTCAGCCAGAGTGGTGTTCGGACACTGACCTGAGACACCTCCAAGGTATCATTCCCGCCCTCATAACCCCTAATGTATAGTAAAACAACGAAAACGCGAAAATAATAACTGTATTAATAAATCGTACTCATAAACAGGAGCAAAGAGGAAGCGAAGATACATGTATTAAGAGTGGTAGGTGTTCGGGTGTTCGCCCCGGCACCGCCTGCGGCCTCACATCACCTTACCATACACGGTAACCCTCACCAAACATTGAGCAGTGAAGTGAAGCCGCCACCGTAGGCTCAACCTTGACGACGAGTGGACGTCTGGACACCTTCTCCGCCTGGGGTCCGGCAGATCACTTTGTTTCGCGATTTTGGAGTTGATGCTGCCGTTTGTCATTGCTATTCAACGGTCCGGAGTGTTACGACGCCTAGCGCACATATCGCCTAGGGTTGTTGATAGATTTTGAACGTTTTCTGGCTGGTTCTCCCAGTTAGTTTAATTCATTTATTATGCACCCCATACCCATCTTGTGGGCGGTAGTGGAAAGGGTTACAGAGGCACATAATGGGCTCAGGGACTGAACCCCACAATTCATTTAGCTAAGCAAGTTACAATCTTGATGAGCTAGTTACAAAATTCAATATAAGTCGTCACATCAACAATGGGTTCGAGATCAGCGGGGTGACGGTGTCCGGCACTAGCTTGGCCGGGAGTTGGTACTCACCTAGTTGTGCTTGCGGGGTTGAGCTCTGACTCTTTGGTCCCGCCACTCAACTGATCAACTGGTGTACAGATTCCTGAACCTACTGGCTCTGTCATATCTACATTTGAAACTGTGTATGGAGTCAGCCTCCACCACATCACTGCCTTATGCATTCCATCTGTTAACTATTCTGACACTGAAAAATTCTTCCGATCTCGAACCCATTGTTGATGTGACGACTTATATTGAATTTTGTAACTAGCTCATCAAGATTGTAACTTGCTTAGCTAAATGAATTGTGGGGTTCAGTCCCTGAGCCCATTATGTGCCTCTGTAACCCTTTCCACTACCGCCCACAAGATGGGTATGGGGTGCATAATAAATGAACTAAACTAAAAACTAACTAACTTCCCTGTGGCTCATTTGGGTACTCAGTTTCCACCTGTGTCCCCTTGTTCGCGTACCACCCGTGTTAATCAGTTGTTGTTAAAGATTCGCTACCTGGAACAAAGTTCCAAGTAGCACGGGCTATGGTAAGCCCGTAGTTAATCAGTTTATCTTTACCCTGTCAATTCCTCTGAAAATTTTCTAGGTAGTGATCATGTTTCCCCTTACTCTTCTGTCTTCCAGTGTAGTGAGGTGCATTTCACACAGCCTTTCCTCGTAACTCGTGCCTCTTAGTTCTGGGACTAGACCAGAACTAAGCCCATCGGTGGGCTCTTGTGCCTTCAGACGTGGTGGGCGGCTGGCCTCTGCTCTGCCGGAGGGCATTGGATGACTTTTTGTGTTTTAGTTATGGGGGGCGGTGTGCAGGACAAACATATAAATTGTGACACTAGCTCCCCACATATGTCAGTTGCTTAATTTAAAACCTGTACTTGAGGTCGATCTCGAACCCATTGTTGATGTGACGACTTACATTGAATTTTGTAACTAGCTCATCAAGATTGTAACTTGCTTAGCTAAATGAATTGTGGGGTTCAGTCCCTGAGCCCATTATGTGCCTCTGTCACCCTTTCCACTACCGCCCACGGGATGGGTATGGGGTGCATAATAAATGAACTAAACTAAAGTTGGGGGCTGAGCCCATTATGTGTCTTTGTAACCCTTTCCACTACCGCCCCAAGATGGGCATGGGGTGCATAATAAATGAACTAAACTAAAAGTTTGGGATCGAGTTTTTGGTTTTGCTGCCCAGTGTTCTCTGTGTATATTCACCCAGTTGTATTCACCTAGTTGTGCTTACAGGGGTTGAGCTCTGCTCTTTCGGACCGCCTCTCAACTGTCAGTCAATCAACTGTTATTAACTACTTGCTAAAAAAAAATTCCCCTACACACACACACACACACACACACACACACACCACACACACCCACACACACACACACACACACACACACACACACAACACACAACACACCACACACCTGTTTGATTGACGGTTGAGAGGCGGGACCAAAGAGCCAGAGCTCAACCCCCGCAGCACACTAGGTGAGTACAACTAGGTGAGTACACACACACACACACACACACACTTTAACCCAAGCAAATGTAATGTAATGAAGATAGGGTAGGAAGCAGGAGACCAGATACAAGGTATCATTTGGGAGATGAAATACTTCAAGAGTCAGAGAGAGAGAAAGACCTGGGGTTGATATCACGCCAGACCTGTCCCCTGAAGCTCATATCAAGAGGATAACATCAGCAGCATATGCCGGTTGGCTACATAAGAACGGCCTTTAGAAACTTGTGTAAGGATCTTTCAGAACATTATATACCACATATGTCAGACCAATCCTGGAGTATGCGGCTCCAGCATGGAGTCCATATCTAGTCAAGCATAAGACTAAACTGGAAAAGGTTCAAAGGTTTGCCACCAGACTAGTACCCGAGCTGAGAGGTATGAGCTACGAGGAGCGACTGCAGGAATTAAACCTCACTTCGTTGGAAGACAGAAGAGTTAGGGGGGACATGATCACCACATTCAAGATTCTCAGGGGAATCGACAGGGTTGATAAAGACAGGCTGTTTAACACAAGGGGCACACGCACTAGGGGACACAGGTGGAACTGAGTGCCCAAATGAGCCACAGAGATATTAGAA
>WNGS01030347.1:6346-19590 GCA_020271785.1 Procambarus virginalis
AATTCAATGAGATACACATATCCAATCAATTTCTAAATAAATCATACTTATTCATATCCAAATCAATTTCTAAACAGATAACCGTTCCCGAAAGTTCTTAGTTCCTACGTTCTCTTTCTCGTAAGTTGTCATTCCCAAAGTCTCTTTATTAAAGTTAGCGTTCAACAGCCCTTGGTTTTCTCTAAATCAGAGGAGGCCTCCAACAACCAATGGCTTTCCCTAAATCAGTCCCTGAAGTAGGCAGCCACCGGCATCAGAGCGACCCCAAGTTCGACCACAAATCTTCATCTTAAGTTAAAAGTTTGGAGCGTTTTTGTCCGAGTAAACAATGTTTGGTCGAGCAAAACTTTTATGAAATTACAAGCGGGAGAAAAAAAATGCCGGTCGGGGAATTCTTTGGGGAAATATACGCGGGGGAGTTCACAGGGCGGGGAATTAATAGTCAGCAAAGCAGTACAAATGATATGCAGAAATATACGCGACTTATTCTTAGGGTACAGTAATTACAGTTTGAGTGAGCTGGGATACAGCAACGGGAACACATTTAGGTAGTGCGAGATTACAGCAGGTATTGGAACAGGTGTTAGAACAGGTGATGGGACAGGTGATGGGACAGGTGATGGGACAGGCGTTGCTCTCCTGTCACCTTAGACAGCCGGTCGGTGAGAGACAGAGAGAACATACGCTACACATCCCGATTTTTGACAAAAATGTAGATTATAATATATCAGTCAGGCTCTGAAATAAAACGTGAAGTGGTGTTACGCATGTATGAAGAGGTCTACCGCATGTATGAAGGGGTCTATCGCATGTATGAAGGGGTCTACGCATGTATGAAGGGGTCTACCGCATGTATGAAGGGGTCTACCGCATGTATGAAGAGGTCTACCGCATGTATGAAGGGGTCTACCGCATGTATGAAGGGGCTACCGCATGTATGAAGGGGTCTACCGCATGTATGAAGGGGTCTACCGCATGTATGAAGGGGTCTACCGCATGTATGAAGGGGCTACCGCATGTATGAAGGGGTCTACCGCATGTATGAAGAGGTCTACCGCATGTATGAAGGGGTCTACCGCATGTATGAAGGGCTACCGCATGTATGAAGGGTCTACCGCATGTATGAAGGGGCCTACCGCATGTATGAAGGGGTCTACCGCATGTATGAAGGGGTCTACCGCATGTATGAAGGGGTCTACCGCATGTATGAAGGGGTCTACCGCATGTATGAAGGGGTCTACCGCATGTATGAAGAGGTCTACCGCATGTATGAAGGGGTCTACCGCATGTATGAAGGGTCTACCGCATGTATGAAGGGGTCTACCGCATGTATGAAGAGGTCTACCGCATGTATGAAGGGTCTACCGCATGTATGAAGGGGTCTACCGCATGTATGAAGGGGCCTACCGCATGTATGAAGGGGTCTACCGCATGTATGAAGGGGTCTACCGCATGTATGAAGGGGTCTACCGCATGTATGAAGGGGTCTACCGCATGTATGAAGAGGGTTACCGCATGTATGAAGGGGTCTACCGCATGTATGAAGGGGCCTACCGCATGTATGAAGAGGCCTACCGCATGTATGAAGGGGTCTACCGCATGTATGAAGGGGTCTACCGCATGTATGAAGGGGTCTACCGCATGTATGAAGAGGTCTACCGCATGTATGAAGGGGTCTACCGCATGTATGAAGGGGTCTACCGCATGTATGAAGGGGTCTACCGCATGTGTGAAGAGGTCTATCGCATACAAGAAGGGTGTACCGCATACAGGAAGAGGTATACCGCATACAGGAAGAGGTATACCGCATACAGGAAGAGGTATACCGCATACAGGAAGAGGTATACCGCATACAGGAAGAGGTATACCGCATACAGGAAGGGGTGTGCTGTGTACGTCAAAGAATGAAACAGAATTTGAATGAATGAACGGATTTTGACCAAACCCGTTAGCGACAGACGACAGGTGAAGCAAGTTACTGTTGAAGAGGTACGAAGTAGATGCACACAGACACGTGCAACAGACGTACAACAGGTGTGCAACAGATGTACAACAGGTGTGCAACAGATATATTGAAATAAACAAATCGTTGATCAATTCAATAAACAGAAATTTAACAGATATCCACAAATGTAATAGACATATTTAAGTTAAATACAATAAACATAATGACATAAATTGCAACAGCCAAAAAGAACATAGACAAAGAGAGAGAGAAAAACAACAGGTATAGCAAATTAAGAGTTAAAAATCATATATAAATCTATATATAATAGTCACACAGAAATATAATACAAAAGACATATCTAACAAAACGGAAATTAAAATGAAACCACAAAGAAAGAATTTTAGACCTACAAATATCCTGAACATACAAATTCAGCAAACAAGCCAATATATATATATACAACATATATATATACACAACGTACAACATATATACATAACGCAGGCGATGAGTCACAATAACGTGGCTGAAGTATGTTGAGCAGACCACACACTAGAAGGTGAAGGGACGACGACGTTTCGGTCCATCCTGGACCATTCTCAAGTCGACAATCGACTTGAGAATGGTCCAGAACGGACCGAAACGTCGTCGTCCCTTCACCTTCTAGTGTGTGGTCTGGTCAACATATATACACAACATATACAGGCATGACTACTAAACGCCAAGCACTACCTAAACAGTGCCTTAGAGGCTGATGCACACGAAATTGAACAGCGGCAGAGCCCCGAGGGAGATGCCTGGCAGACAAGACCCGCCGCCGCTCCTGCCGCAGTGGGCGCCGGAGGCCGCCATACTCACATCCTTGAGGCCCAGGTTCTTCACCTGACAGGGCAGGCGAGCGCGGTGGCCCAAGACGGCGGTGACGTTGGTGGGCAGGTTCCCGAACACCGCCGAGCTGTGGCTGTTGCCCCGACCCCAGGTGATGCTGTGCTGGGGTCCCCCTCGGTCGTAGCGCCCTGGGGGAGGTAGGAGACCTGGGTCATATGTGGGTCAGGGGATACCGGGGGAGGGCTGGGGTGATGCCCAACGGGGTGGGGAGACTTGGGATACATAAGATTGAAGGAAATTGCAGCAGGTTTCATTGGATTATTCGTGGCCGCTTCTACTTTTATCCACCCGTATGTATTCATATATATATATATATATATATATATATATATATATATATATATATATATATATATATATATATATATATATATATGTCCAACGGTTTCCCACTCGGATTTATCTCCATTTCCATCATTAACCAGCTGTTATTCTTAGAAACAACATGTTGGTCAAGGATGTTAGTGCAAGATTAGGGAGGTATAGTAGCCTGGAGAAGTCAGAGAGATCCGGTCACATGCTCATCACGGCGGATGTTGAAGGTTATCAGACTTGGCTACATGTTGGTATAGGATGAACATGTCACACTAGAGAAAGGTATTCTGTGCTCTGTACAGCATGTGGTACACAGCTGTAGTTTTGTTTTGGAGGGAATGAGATAATAGAGTGAATCTGCACGCGGTCATAACGTTTCAGGAAGCTGGAGACAAGAGTGATATGTATCTAACCTCCTCCCCTTCGCCCTCTCACGAAAGGGCATCGAGTAAAAAGCGGTGCAAAGAGATAAGGCGCCTCGCCACACCGAGGGAGAAGGACGCGGGAAAAAGAAGCTCTAGAGGCAAGAGGGGTGAGAGTAAATGTAAACAACACGAGGATTCCTTGTGAACGGGTGAGGCGGCGAGGTATACAACAGCGGTGAGGGTTATATATGTGGTAGAAAATGGGGGAAAAAATATCCCATTTTCTACCACAAATTATATCACGTAGGGATAAGTAGATTTTAAAAAAATGGGAACAACACATGTGGTAGATAATGAGTAAATATCACAGGTAGTAAAACATGGGCTACGGCATCATATGTTGAATAAAATGTATAGCATCACATATAGAAAATGGAAGACCATGAACAAATCGAGGATTTCAAATCGGACGAGGATTCACGGCCCTTGTGGATTTGTTCATTTGACGCATCACGCTATTGTCATTTCTGTGTGTAATGGAAGACCATCATATAGATATATAGTATAAATTTAAGAAGATAGGAATTAGGAAGGACTGCAGATAGGGCTGTTGATCATGCGGGTTCCATTGATAACCCCCCCCCCTCTCTCTCTCTCTCATATACGCACTCAAGCTGTTCTTGAAAACTGTTAATAAACTGTTTCCATAATGATAACTGGCAGCCTATTTAGCTGTTCCTAAACCAGTACTTTGGTATATTCTTCCTAAAACGATATTTCGTAATTTCGGTTAGCATTTCTGTGGTAGAAAAAATTAATAATGAATTGTAAATAAGAGACAGTTAATAATAAAAAAAAGTTCTTATTCTGTTTCCTATTTGCTAATTATTAGGAAGACTATGGCGTATAACAATCATACGATATCACTATGATATAACAATCATACGCTATCATTATGATATGACAATCATACGCCGTTTCTTAATTAGTAATACATTTACAGGGCTTTTATAAACAACTTATCTACTGAAGTTAAGCCCAACTCTTGTCGATATTATTGAATGAAAAAGTTACGTTATTAGTTAGTTTACTTTCAAGTTTGCAAGCTCGTGCTGTAGTTTGCTGCACAGCAGTTTGCAGCAATGAGGCGATGCTATATTGTTCGTGAATAATAGTTTGTTATTAATTATTCCATTACAAGGTTTTGGAGATGTTGAAGTGATAGTGTCTGTTGGTTGCCGACCTGATGCCCTCACAATTCAGAGTCCTCCGGGTAGAAAGAGTATCGGAATTTTTGTGTAAAGGGAACATCTATCTGGTTGTTACATATCGCAGCTCTCGTTGGGTAGATTATTCTTGAGGGAACGACTTGTGGAGACGCTAAATGGAGGGATTGTAGTTTGTGGACACTGCAAAATACCCACTAACCAGCCACATCTCTTCTGTGTTGGAGCCTGTATGAAGGGCTTTGAGTCAACTACGTTAAAATGGCATCTCACTTGATTCGGGACTTTTCATGACCTCTCTCCTCGTCCCAACCACTGGGCTGGACGGTAGAGCGACGGTCTCACTTCATGCAGGTCGGAGTTCAATCCCCAGACCGTCCTAGTGGTTGGGCACCATTCCTTTTCCCCCCGTCCCATCCCAAATCCTTATCCTGACCCCTTCCCAGTGCTATAAAGTCGTAATGGCTTGACGCTTTCCCCTGATAATTAAAAAAATATATAAGTATTTTGTAAGTAGTGATCAGATCTCCCTTTTTCTTTCTATCTTCTAGCTTTGTCAATCTAACACTTTTAGCCTCTCCTCGTAGCTCTTGTTTTTCAGTTCCAGAAGCCATATGGCTGCATGTCTTTGCATCTTTCCGGTTTGTTGATGTACGTTTTGAGCTCTGGGCACTGTACAATCGCTGCATGTTCCAAGTTTGGTCTCACGAAAGTTGTGAACAATTTCGTTTGTATTTCACCGTTCGTGCATTTAAAAGCACTTCTCAAGTTGGATAGTGAAGTATAGGAGTCTCGCACAGTCCTATATATAGTCCTCGGACGCCAGCTTACTATCCACACCTACCTTTAGATCTCTTTCTTTGCCCGAGTCAAGCCTTTTCACCTAATTTGTAGACTGCGTGTGGCCTATGTTCTGTTTTTTTTATGTGTGTGTGTGTGTGTGTGTGTGTGTGTGTGTGTGTGTGTGTTGTTGTTGTTGTTGTTGCTTCGGTAAAGATCATTTCTCTGCATATTCAGACATGAGGCGTGTTGACTGGTCCGGACCATCGCGGTGACCACTCCAGTCTTTCCCAATAATAGATCGTGTCTGGCCGGTCCGTCACCTGCTGGAGCAGCGAGCACAGACAAGACCCGATCACAGCACAGTGAGGGTCTAATCACAGCACAGGGAAAACTCGTGTGAATATAAGAGCATAAGAACAGAAGTAGCCATACGAAGCAGCTCCTATTTCTACCCAGCCAAAGCCACTCCTATTTATGTTTAACCTACGCTCACAACGCCCCAGCGACCCACGTGCTACACTGTGTCTATTTAGTGAATCAATAGCCCTATTTCTAAGTCATAATTGACCTAGGTCTTTGTTAAATCATAACACTACAGCACACCGCCATAGCACACTATAACACCCCCACACGATCCTGAGGGGCCTGGTAGCCTGGTAGATAGCGCGCAGAACTCGTAATTCTGTGGCGCGGATTCGATTCCCGCACCAGGCAGAAACAAATGGGCAAAGTTTCTTTCACCCTGAATGCCCCTGTTACCTAGCAGTAAATAGGTACCTGGGAGTTAGTCAGCTGTCACGGGCTGCTTCCTCGGGTGTGTGTGTGTGTGGTGTGGAAAAAAAAGTAGTAGTTAGTAAACAGTTGATTGACAGTTGAGAGGCGGGCCGAAAGAGCAAAGCTCAACCCCCGCAAACACAACTAGATGAATACACTACAACACTTCCATAACACTACAACACTTCCATAACACTACAACACTTCCCCACCACAAAATACTACCATATATATATATATTAAATTCGCTTCGTGCATTCGATAAAATTATCACCAATAAAGTCACCAAGAAGCGGATACTGCTTTATTAGCTCCATGAGAGACCCGGAATAGCATATGGTAGCCCAGGTAGCCACACAGCTGATAAAAGAGAGTAATGTGCACGACTTCTAAGATACTACCAACTGTCTGGTTTATTAGAGCCGGTGGCTGAGCGGACAGAACACTGGACGCGTGATCCTATGGTCCCGGGTTCGATCCCGGGCGCTGGCGAGAAACGATGGGCAGAGTTTCTTTCACCTTGATGCCCCTGTTACTTAGCAGTAAATAGGTACCTGGGAGTTAGTCAGCTGTCACGGGATGTTTCCTTGGGGTGGATTCCTGGTCAAGGACCGGGCCGCGGGGACACTAAAACCCCGAAATCATCTCAAGATAACCTCAAGATAACCCGTTCATCACTATTATTATTCACTTTGCTATTTCTGGAGCCATTTTAGTATTTATATTTCCAAAGGGAGTTTCGTATACTCTTTTTTTTTTACGAGTAAAAAGTTCTAAACATAGAACAACATGCAACGGGGAATTCCAAAGTCTGTTTTCGGCTTCGGGTTTGGATGGTGAAGTGAAGGTTTCACGTTCCAGTAGATAGTGTTGGTCTGTTGTGGTGAGAGCAGCGTTTTGTCAGGGGCCCCCGCTGGGTTTGGCTCAACTCATATACTAATGGATAAATGGGCTGCGGCTCTCCTACTCAACTGCTGCTGCTATTTGGTTGGTGATGCTGCGCCCTGCTCCAGGCTGATGGACGTCATTCTTTTAGGATTTAGTGCTGGGGCTGGGGACATGAATTTTTTTTATTCTATATACCAATTTTCCTCTGTGTGTGTGTGTGTGTGTGTGTGTGTGTGTGTGTGTGGTGTGGTGTGTGTGTGTGTGTGTGTGTGGTAACTATTTGTATTTATTATTGTGCCTGCAGAATTGAGGTATTAGCTATTGANGCTCATCTTGTCTCTCACCTGAGGCATCTCCTGAACCAGATAATGTCTCTCATCTGAGGCATCTCCCTGAACCAGATAATGTCTCTCATCTGAGGCATCTCCCTGAACCAGATAATGTCTCTCACCTGAGGCATCTCCCTGAACCAGATATTGTCTCTCACCTGAGCCATCTCCCTGAACCAGATAATGTCTCTCACCTGAGCCATCTCCCTGAACCAGATAATGTCTCTCACCTGAGCCATCTCCCTGAACCAGATAGTGTCACTTCTCCTGATACTCCGCGGAGCAGGTTTTTTCCTAATACTTGACATTTGTTTATATCAGATATCCTCTTTAATCTGGCATTCTCTACGTCGCATTTTTTGTTTCTTACCAGCAAATTGGAGATATTTCTTCAGCGATAAATTGTTCTGTTTTAGACGTATTTTGATTGTTGAAACTATTTGGTATTCCCTCATTCCTAATATTCCTTATATATGTGGACATTTTCAGTCATTGTAATTCTTTAAATTGATATTGTGTCTGAGATCTTCTCGATCAATCAGACTTTCTCATATCCCAGTCAGTTTTTAATTCAATGAGATACACATATCCCAATCAATTTCTAAATAAATCATACTTATTCATATCCAAATCAATTTCTAAACCAGATAACCGTTCCCGAAAGTTCTTAGTTCCTACGTTCTCTTTCTCGTAAGTTGTCATTCCCAAAAGTTCTCTTTATTAAAGTTAGCGTTCAACAGCCCTTGGTTTTCTCTAAATCAGAGGAGGCCTCCATCAGCCAATGGCTTTCCCTAAATCAGTCCTGAAGTAGGCAGCCACCGGTATCAGAGCGACCCCAAGTTCGACCACAAATCTTCATCTTAAGTTAAAAGTTTAGAGCGTTTTTGTCCGAGTAAACAATGTTTGGTCGAGCAAAACTTTTATGAAATTACAAGCGGGGAGAAAAAAAATGCCGGTCGGGGAATTCTTTGGGGAAATATACGCGGGGGAGTTCACAGGGCGGGGAATTAATAGTCAGCAAAGCAGTACAAATGATATGCAGAAATATACGCGACTTATTCTTAGGGTACAGTAATTACAGTTTGAGTGAGCTGGGATACAGCAACGGGAAAACATTTAGGTAGTGCGAGATTACAGCAGGTATTGGAACAGGTGTTAGAACAGGTGATGGGACAGGTGATGGGACAGGCGTTGCTCTCCTGTCACCTTAGACAGCCGGTCGGTGAGAGACAGAGAGAACATACGCTACACATCCCGATTTTTGACAAAAATGTAGATTATAATATATCAGTCAGGCTCTGAAATAAAATGTGAAGTGGTGTATCGCATGTATGAAGGAGCCTACCGCATGTATGAAGAGGTCTACCGCATGTATGAAGGGGTCTACCGCATGTATGAAGGGGTCTACCGCATGTATGAAGGGGCCTACCGCATGTATGAAGGGGTCTACCGCATGTATGAAGGGGTCTACCGCATGTATGAAGGGGTCTACCGCATGTATGAAGGGGTCTACCGCATGTATGAAGAGGTTACCGCATGTATGAAGGGGTCTACCGCATGTATGAAGAGGTCTACCGCATGTATGAAGGGGTCTACCGCATGTATGAAGGGGCCTACCGCATGTATGAAGGGGTCTACCGCATGTATGAAGGGGTCTACCGCATGTATGAAGGGGTCTACCGCATGTATGAAGAGGTCTACCGCATGTATGAAGGGGTCTACCGCATGTATGAGAGGTCTACCGCATGTATGAAGGGGTCTACCGCATGTATGAAGGGGCCTACCGCATGTATGAAGGGGTCTATCGCATGTATGAAGAGGTCTACCGCATGTATGAAGGGGTCTACCGCATGTATGAAGGGGTCTACCGCATGTATGAAGAGGTCTACCGCATGTATGAAGGGGTCTACCGCATGTATGAAGGGCCTACCGCATGTATGAAGAGGTCTACCGCATGTATGAAGGGTCTTACCGCATGTATGAAGGGGTCTACCGCATGTATGAAGGGGCCTACCGCATGTATGAAGAGGCCTACCGCATGTATGAAGGGGTCTACCGCATGTATGAAGGGGTCTACCGCATGTATGAAGGGGTCTACCGCATGTATGAAGAGGTCTACCGCATGTATGAAGGGGTCTACCGCATGTATGAAGGGGTCTACCGCATGTATGAAGGGGTCTACCGCATGTGTGAAGAGGTCTATCGCATACAAGAAGGGTGTACCGCATACAGGAAGAGGTATACCGCATACAGGAAGAGGTATACCGCATACAGGAAGAGGTATACCGCATACAGGAAGAGGTATACCGCATACAGGAAGGGGTGTGCTGTGTACGTCAAAGAATGAAACAGAATTTGAATGAATGAATGAACGGATTTTGACCAAACCCGTTAGCGACAGACGACAGGTGAAGCAAGTTACTGTTGAAGAGGTACGAAGTAGATGCACACAGACACGTGCAACAGACGTACAACAGGTGTGCAACAGATGTACAACAGGTGTGCAACAGATATATTGAAATAAACAAATCGTTGATCAATTCAATAAACAGAAATTTAACAGATATCCACAAATGTAATAGACATATTTAAGTTAAATACAATAAACATAATGACATAAATTGCAACAGCCAAAAAGAACAATAGACAAAGAGAGAGAGAAAAACAACAGGTATAGCAAATTAAGAGTTAAAAATCATATATAAATCTAATATATAATAGTCACACAGAAATATAATACAAAAGACATATCTAACAAAACGGAAATTAAAATGAAACCACAAAGAAAGAATTTTAGACCTACAAATATCCTGAACATACAAATTCAGCAAACAAGCCAATATATATATATACAACATATATATATACACAACGTACAACATATATACATAACGCAGGCGATGAGTCACAATAACGTGGCTGAAGTATGTTGAGCAGACCACACACTAGAAGGTGAAGGGACGACGACGTTTCGGTCCATCCTGGACCATTCTCAAGTCGACAATCGACTTTAGAATGGTCCAGAACGGACCGAAACGTCGTCGTCCCTTCACCTTCTAGTGTGTGGTCTGGTCAACATATATACACAACATATACAGGCATGACTACTGAACGCCAAGCACTACCTAAACAGTGCCTTAGAGGCTGATGCACACGAAATTGAACAGCGGCAGAGCCCCGAGGGAGATGCCTGGCAGACAAGACCCGCCGCCGCTCCTGCCGCAGTGGGCGCCGGAGGCCGCCATACTCACATCCTTGAGGCCCAGGTTCTTCACCTGACAGGGCAGGCGAGCGCGGTGGCCCAAGACGGCGGTGACGTTGGTGGGCAGGTTCCCGAACACCGCCGAGGAGTGGCTGTTGCCCCGACCCCAGGTGATGCTGTGCTGGGGTCCCCCTCGGTCGTAGCGCCCTGGGGGAGGTAGGAGACCTGGGTCATATGTGGGTCAGGGGATACCGGGGGAGGGCTGGGGTGATGCCCAACGGGGTGGGGAGACTTGGGATACATAAGATTGAAGGAAATTGCAGCAGGTTTCATTGGATTATTCGTGGCCGCTTCTACTTTTATCCACCCGTATGTATTCATATATATATATATATATATATATATATATATATATATATATATATATATATATATATATATATATATATATATATATATATCCAACGGTTTCCCACTCGGATTTATCTCCATTTCCATCATTAACCAGCTGTTATTCTTAGAAACAACATGTTGGTCAAGGATGTTAGTGCAAGATTAGGGAGGTATAGTAGCCTGGAGAAGTCAGAGAGATCCGGTCACATGCTCATCACGGCGGATGTTGAAGGTTATCAGACTTGGCTACATGTTGGTATAGGATGAACATGTCACACTAGAGAAAGGTATTCTGTGCTCTGTACAGCATGTGGTACACAGCTGTAGTTTTGTTTTGGAGGGAATGAGATAATAGAGAGAATCTGCACGCGGTCATAACGTTTCAGGAAGCTGGAGACAAGAGTGATATGTATCTAACCTCCTCCCCCTTCGCCCTCTCACGAAAGGGCATCGAGTAAAAAGCGGTGCAAAGAGATAAGGCGCCTCGCCACACCGAGGGAGAAGGACGCGGGAAAAAGAAGCTCTAGAGGCAAGAGGGGTGAGAGTAAATGTAAACAACACGAGGATTCCTTGTGAACGGGTGAGGCGGCGAGGTAAACAACAGCGGTGAGGGTTATATATGTGGTAGAAAATGGGGGAAAAAAATATCCCATTTTCTACCACAAATTATATCACGTAGGGATAAGTAGATTTTAAAAAAAATGGGAACAACACATGTGGTAGATAATGAGTAAATATCACAGGTAGTAAAACATGGGCTACGGCATCATATGTTGAATAAAATGTATAGCATCACATATAGAAAATGGAAGACCATGAACAAATCCACAACGGCCATGACGAGGATTCACGGCCATTGTGGATTTGTTCATTTGACGCATCACGCTATTGTCATTTCTGTGTGTAATGGAAGACCATCATATAGATATATAGTATAAATTTAAGAAGATAGGAATTAGGAAGGACTGCAGATAGGGCTGTTGATCATGCGGGTTCCATTGATACCCCCCCCCCTCTCTCTCTCTCTCATATACGCACTCAAGCTGTTCTTGAAAACTGTTAATAAACTGTTTCCATAATGATAACTGGCAGCCTATTTAGCTGTTCCTAAACCAGTACTTTGGTATATTCTTCCTAAAACGATATTTCATAATTTCGGTTAGCATTTCTGTGGTAGAAAAAATTAATAATGAATTGTAAATAAGAGACAGTTAATAATAATAAAAAGTTCTTTTTCTGTTTCCTATTGGCTAATTATTAGGAAGACTATGGCGTATAACAATCATACGATATCACTATGATATAACAATCATACGCTATCACTATGATATGACAATCATACGCTATCATTATGATATGACATTCATACGCTATCATTATGATATGACATTCATACGCTATCATTATGATATGACATTCATACGCTATCATTATGATATGACATTCATACGCTATCATTATGATATGACAATCATACGCTATCATTATGATATGACAATCATACGCCTTTTCTTAATTAGTAATACATTTACAGGGCCTTATGTAAACAACTTATCTACTGAAGTTAAGCCCAACTCTTTGTCGATTATTATTGAATGAAAAAGTTATTTATTAGTTAGTTTACTTTCAAGTTTGCAAGCTCGTGCTGTAGTTTTGCTGCACAGCAGTTTGCAGCAATGAGGCGATGCTATATTGTTCGTGAATAATAGTTTGTTATTAATTATTCCATTACAAGGTTTTGGAGATGTTGAAGTGATAGTGTCTGTTGGTTGCCGACCTGATGCCCTCACAATTCAGAGTCCTCCGGGTAGAAAGAGTATCGGAATTTTTGTGTAAAGGGAACATCTATCTGGTTGTTACATATCGCAGCTCTCGTTGGGTAGATTATTCTTGAGGGAACGACTTGTGGAGACGCTAAATGGAGGGATTGTAGTTTGTGGACACTGCAAAATACCCACTAACCAGCCACATCTCTTCTGTGTTGGAGCCTGTATGAAGGGCTTTGAGTCAACTACGTTAAAATGGCATCTCACTTGATTCGGGGCTTTTCATGACCTCTCTCCTCGTCCCAACCACTTGGGCTGGACGGTAGAGCGACGGTCTCGCTTCATGCAGGTCGGAGTTCAATCCCCA
>WNGS01030348.1:0-19599 GCA_020271785.1 Procambarus virginalis
CACTCAGCATTTGACCAACTAGTTCTGCTTTAGAAATGAGTGCCTCGTTAATGCTGGATTTAGCAATAGGATATGAGTAATTAAGGTGTTTATTATAGTAAAAGGCTAAAAGGATCATTATATGTCAGTTTATGCTACATAATAGTCAAGCGGGGGGGGGGGCATGGCTGATAGGCTGGAAATAGGCTACCACACCAAATTTTCTGTATAAGTGAAATAACTCACTTATTTCTTCCATTAATAGTTCTGATTATTATCAGTTATTATTATGATTATATTTATTATTGATGTATGAAAAACAACTAACAATAAAATAACATTATTATTTATGGTATTATTTTTAATATATAATTTTTCACAATATTTTTTGTCTTTACACACAGGGGTGGGTACAGGAGCGACGCATGCTGACTCCTGTTAGCTGGCTAAGAGCTTTCCCTTCCCATACGTTCATGGTAAGCCTTACCCTACTAGGTTTTACACACAGCAGGGTACAGGAGCAGGACGACTGCTGACTCCTGTTAGCTGGGCTGAGAGCTTTCCTCCCATAGCTCCAAGGTAAGCCCTTACCCTACTAGTGTTTACACACAGGAGGGTACAGGAGAGACGACTGCTGACTCCTGTTAGCTGGCTGAGAGCTTTCCCTCCCATAGCTCCATGGTAAGCCTTACCCTACTACGTTTACACACAGGTGGGTACAGGAGACGGACGACTGCTGATGCCTGTTAGCAGGCTGAGAGGCTTTCCCTTCCCATAGCTCAAGGTAAGCCTTACCCTACTAGTTTTACCACAGCGGGTACAGGAGCAGACGACATCTGACTCCTGTTAGCAGGCTGACGAGCTTTCCCTTCCACTAGCTCATGGTAAGCCTTACCCTACTAGATTTTTACAAACCACGGAGGGTACAGGAGCAGACGACTGCTGACCACTGTTAGCAGGTCGGAGAGCTTTCCCCCCCCCCCCCCTTCCATAGCTCAAGGTAAGCCCTTACCCTACTACGTTTTGTCACACAGGAGGGTAACAGGAGCAGACGACTGCTGACTCCTGTTAGCTGGCTGATGAGCTTTCCTTCCCATAGCGCATGGTAAGCCTTACCCTACTAGTTTTACACACAGGGTGGGTACAGGAGCAGACGACTGCTGACTCCTTGTTAGCTGGGGAGAGCTTTCCCTTCCCATAGCTCCAAGGTAAGCCTACCCTACCTAGAGAGAGAGGAGCATGGGGCCCCCAAGGGAAACAGAAACCATCTCTCCCAACACTATAGGTTTACCACTTATTATAGGTAACGATATATATATATATATATATATATATATATATATATATATTATATATATATATATATATATATATATAGATATATATATATAATATATATATATATACTTCTCGGTTGTTACTGAGGTATATTTGTATATATAGTTTGGTTAAAAAAGAGGTTAGGCAAAAAGAGAAGTTAAGCGGTACGATTGTTGGTCTGAGGCATGGCGGCAGCATCAGGGGTGCCACTCTTCCTCTCCAAGTCACGTGACCAAGAGGAACATGTCCTCTTTATAAACACGTTCAGTGCTCACTCTCATAAGTTACAGCCCCGCTCTGTGCCAGGTAAGTCCACTACGGGCTCACCATAGCCCGTGCTACTTGGACCTATTTGTTCCAAGTAGCGAATCTTAAACAACAACAACAACTCTTCTCATATGTATAGATCATGAAGGCTACAATCGCATGGAGTTATTATAATTAGTGTTTTTCTTCATCAGTTATTGGTAGAGCATTGAAGTTAGTGTCAAGTTCACCTTAAAGGTCATATTGATTTTTAAGAGCCTGATAAATCCCGGTGTGATTTGTAAGCTGTTCCAACATGGACATTATGACGTCATAGTGACGTCATAGATGTATATATGACGTCCACTTTACATAAACAAAATTAAATCGTTATTTTCGTTATTCTAGGTTAGGTTAAATTAGGCTAGGATTGGTTAAGTTGACTTAGGTCAGATTAGGCTAAGATAGGCTAGGTTAGATTAGGTTGGCTTAGGTCAGATTAGGCTGAGATAGGCTAGGTTAGGTTAGGTTAAATTAGGCTAGGATTGGTTAAGTTGACTTAGGTCAGATTAGGCTGAGATAGGCTAGATTAGATTAGGTTGTAGGTAGGTTAGATTAGGTTGGCTTAGGTCAGATTAGGCTAAGATAGCTAGGTTAGATTAGGTTGTAGTCAGATTAGATTAAGATAGGCTAGGTTAGATTAGGTTGGCTTAGGTCAGATTAGGCTCAGATAGGCTAGGTTACATTAGGCTGACTTAGGTCAGATTAGGCTAAGATAGGCTAGGTAATTTAAGATTTACATGACAAATTTCTGTTATATATTCTTCTCAATAATGCAATAAATAAATATAACTCTATACATTAAATATATACATTGGGCATCAGTCAGTGTCATCATATTAAGTTCTGGATTTTCAGCTACAAATTGCATTTATTTATAGCAAATTTTGTTACATCATTGTGCATCACTACAGCTGTTACATAGCACTGATTACAGAGATTACAGGCGGGCCAGATTCACGAAGTAGTTACGCAAGCACTTACGAACCTGGGGGCCAGATTCACGAAGTAGTTACGCAAGCACTTACGAACCAGGGCCAGATTCACGAAGTAGTTACGCAAGCACTTACGAACCTGGCGCCAGATTCACGAAGCAGTTACGCAAGCACTTACGAACCTGGGGCCAGATTCACGAAGTAGTTACGCAAGCACTTACGAACCTGGGGCCAGATTCACGAAGTAGTTACGCAAGCACTTACGAACCTGGGGCCAGATTCACGAAGCAGTTACGCAAGCACTTACGAACCTGGGGCCAGATTCACGAAGTAGTTACGCAAGCACTTACGAACCTGGGGCCAGATTCACGAAGCAGTTACGCAAGCACTTACGAACGTGTACATCTTTCCTCAATCTTTGACGGCTTTGGTTACATTTATTAAACAGTTTACAAGCATGAAAACTTGCCAATCAACTGTTGTTATTGTTATAAACAGCCTCCTGGTGCTTCGGAGCTCATTAACTGTTTAATAATTGTAAACAAAGCCGCCAAAGATTGAGAAAAGATGTAATTACCTAAGTGTAGTTACAGGATGAGAGCTACGCTCGTGGTGTCCCGTCTTCCCAGCACTCTTTGTCATATAACGCTTTGAAACTACTGACGGTCTTGGCCTCCACCACCTTCTCCCCTAACTTGTTCCAACCGTCTACCACTCTGTTTGCGAAAGTGAATTTTCTTATATTTCTTCGGCATCTGTGTTTAGCCAGTTTATATCTATGACCTCTTGTTCTTAAAGTTCCAGGTCTCAGGAAATCTTTCCTATCGATTTTATCAATTCCTGTTACTATTTTGTATGTAGTGATTTCTAAGATTGCCATAATGTCCTCCTAAAATCAGGTTTTTCAATTGCATCGACTGTCATATTTTCTTCCAGATTATATCGCATTGCATACTTTATTCCCAAAAAGACATGGTCACTTTTACCCAAGGGAGGAAGGTACTGAATGTCAAATATCTCTTCCTCCTTCCTGGTAAATATCAAATCTAGCATGGAGGGAACGTCATCTTCCCTCATCCTCGTAGCTTGTTTAACATGTTGATACAAGAATGTTTCCAGGATGAGGTCTACAAATCTACAGGTCCAGAAATCTTCTGTTTTAGCTTCATATGCTTCCCAGTCTATGGATTTCAAGTTGAAGTCACCGACTATCAACAGTCGTGATCTATCGTTATCCGCTCTCGCTATAATCTCTCTCATTATTGTTATAAGACCTTCTCGTTTACTATCTAGCTCCTCCTTTGACCATGTGCTGCTTGGCGGTGGACTATATGCATTTATGATCATTAGTTTATCATCCTCATGGCAGATCTCTAGTGCTATTATGTCAACTTCTTGTGGATTGTCAGTCATTATTTCGTTCACCTTTAGGTGTTCTTTCACCAGCACAGCAACGCCACCGCCTTTCCTAATTTTTCTGTCCCGTCTCCAAATTGAGTAGCCCCTTGGGAATATTAACAAGACCCCTTCAACACGCACAACCTAGTTGTGCTTGCTGAGGGGTTGAGATTTAGCTCTTTGGTCCCGCCCCTCAACTGTGTACAGGCCCATAGTTCAAGACCGGAAGTAAAGGGACAACATAGCACGTTTTTGGCTCATTTCGTAATGATAGTTTTACATACAAAATAAGAATAAATATACAACAAATCTAGCGATTTAGTTTAAATCGCTAAATATAGCAAAAACTAAATTTTTTGCTTACCACGAATCCTCTTTATTTTTCTGAGGTTTCTCGTTTATTTGGAAATTGAGAAATTAACTCTTGAGTTTTGTTGTTGTTGTTGTTGTTATTTAAGATTCACTACCTGGAACCAAAAGTTCCAAGTAGCACGGGCTATGGTGAGCCCGTGAACTCTTGAGTATATTTTACACCTTTAATGTTCCGGGCGCGTTTCGCCAAGGTACAACGTAGCATCTTCAGAGGCAGCGGGTGTATGGAGCCCTTTGTACTCACCTAGTTGTGTTTGCCAGGGATGAGCGACGGCTCTTAAGCCCCGCCTCTCATCACTACTTAGTCTACTAGAACCAGACTCACGAAGCAGTTACGCAAGCACTTACGAACCTGTACACCTTTTCTCAATCTTTGGCGGCTTAGATTCTCGACTCACAACCGGGGGTCCGGGTTCTATTCCCGGGCGGGCCAGAACTGGTTGGGCACATTACCCCGGGAGAGTCAACTGTTGTGGGGCGCCATTCTGGGCAGGGTTACCTATTTGACCTTATGTGGGGGGGGGGGAGGGAGGAGCATTGAAGCAAGCCTAAAGTATACATATACATAAAGTATACATATACATAAAGTATACATATACATAAAGTATACATATACATAAAGTATACATATACATAGAGTATACATATACATAAAGTATACATATACATAAAGTATACATATACATATAGTATACACACTCAAAGTTTACCGTAATAATCTCTTCAACATTTTTGTGGGATTAAAATATTTCCCCAGAAATTATTTATATTGTAACGGGTGACGTCATCGTCGCGTGTGAGCCAATAGGAGTGCTCGTCGCCTCATGGTGACGTCATTGCCTACTTCTCGTGCGTTAACCAATAAGAATACTCGTCTCCATGAGTGACGTCATCGCTTAGCTCGTGCGCTAACCAATAAGAATACTCGTCTCCATGAGTGACGTCATCGCTTAGCTCGTGTGTTAACCAATAAGAATACTCGTCTCCATGAGTGACGTCATCGTTTAGCTCGTGTGTTAACCAATAAGAATACTCGTCTCCATGAGTGACGTCATCGCTTAGCTCGTGCGCTAACCAATAACAATACTCGTCTCCATGAGTGACGTCATCGCTTAGCTCGTGTGTTAACCAATAAGAATACTCGTCTCCACGAGTGACGTCATCACCAAGCTCCATTGTGAACCTATAAGAGTGGAATTGCGTGCTTAACTATAGGTACTAACTATATGAGCTATAACATATAAGAGTGCTTAACTAACAGGCACTGAAGCCTAGTGCTTTACGCCCGCCCACTCGCCCTCAATGTCAGGCTCTGAGAACTATCCGAGGTTATCATTGGCTGAGCGCTTCAATATGGCGGTTATGAGTGCTCTACAAATTGTTAATTATCAATATATACAACAGTAGTGAGATGTGGCACCCTTTGAGGCGTTATGGCGCACCACTGGACACCATTAAGGGGAGATGTGACAACACTGCATGTATGGAAGGTGAGATGTGACAACACTGCATGTATGGAAGGTGAGATGTGGCAACACTGCATGTATGGAAGGTGAGATGTGACAACACTGCATGTATGGAAGGTGAGATGTGACAACACTGCATGTATGGAAGGTGAGATGTGACAACACCGTACACATCAAAGGTGAAATGTGACACCACTGTACACATCAAAGGTGAGATGTGACACCACTGTACACATCAAAGGTGAGATGTGACAACACTGTACACATCAAAGGTGAGATGTGACACCACTGTACACATCAAAGGTGACATGTGACAACACTGTACACATCAAAGGTGACATGTGGCACCACTGTACACATCAAAGGTGAGATGTGACACCACTGTACACATCAAAGGTGACATGTGGCACCACTGTACACATCAAAGGTGACATGTGACACCACTGTACACATCAAGGATGAGATGTGACAACACTGTACACATCAAAGGTGAGATGTGACAACACCGTACACATCAAAGGTGATATGTGACACGACTGTACACATCAAGGATGAGATGTGACAACACCGTACACATCAAAGGATAAGATGTGGCACCACAGGGCACATCACCGGTGCCCACCAATCACAACTCTGCATCACTAATGTAGCCGCCTCAATATAAATATTTACATTTTTTGTTTAATTTATGAATCGATGTGGCAACACTGGACGGCGTCGGTTGGACGCGGCAGTCAGTCTACTCTGAGAGGTGAGACGTGGCACCACTGTACACGCTAGTCTTTTTTTTCTGGAGGTTAGACGTGGCAGCGCTGGACACGTTCGAAGCGAGATGTGGCACCACTGGCACATCAGATATTATATATGGCACCAGTGTACACGTGAGTAGCTATATGTGGCACCACTGTACACGTGAGTAGCTATATGTGGCACCACTGTACACGTGAGTAGCTATATGTGGCACCAGTGTACACGTGAGTAGCTATATGTGGCACCACTGTACACGTGAGTAGCTATATGTGGCACCACTGGACACGTGAGTAGCTATATGTGGCACCACTGTACACGTGAGTAGATTAATAAAGATAGATAAGATAGTAAGTCCACTACGGGCTCACCATAGTCCGTGCTACTTGCCCCGCTCCTGTGCCAGGTAAGTCCACTACGGGCTCACCATAGTCCGTGCTACTTGCCCCGCTCCTGTGCCAGGTAAGTCCACTACGGGCTCACCATAGCCCGTGCTACTTGCCCCGCTCCTGTGCCGGGTAAGTCCACTACGGGCTCACCATAGCCCGTGCTACTTGCCCCGCTCCTGTGCCAGGTAAGTCCACTACGGGCTCACCATAGCCCGTGCTACTTGCCCCGCTCCTGTGCCGGGTAAGTCCACTACGGGCTCACCATAGCCCGTGCTACTTGCCCCGCTCCTGTGCGGGTAAGTCCACTACGGGCTCACCATAGCCCGTGCTAATTGCCCCGCTCCTGTGCCGGGTAAGTCCACTACGGGCTCACCATAGCCCGTGCTACTTGCCCCGCTCCTGTGCCAGGTAAGTCCACTACGGGCTCACCATAGCCCGTGCTACTTGCCCCGCTCCTGTGCCAGGTAAGTCCACTACGGGCTCACCATAGCCCGTGCTACTTGCCCCGCTCCTGTGCCAGGTAAGTCCACTACGGGCTCACCATAGCCCGTGCTACTTGCCCCGCTCCTGTGCCAGGTAAGTCCACTACGGGCTCACCATAGCCCGTGCTACTTGCCCCGCTCCTGTGCCAGGTAAGTCCACTACGGGCTCACCATAGCCCGTGCTACTTGCCCCGCTCCTGTGCCAGGTAAGTCCACTACGGGCTCACCATAGCCCGTGCTACTTGCCCCGCTCCTGTGCCGGGTAAGTCCACTACGGGCTCACCATAGCCCGTGCTACTTGCCCCGCTCCTGTGCCAGGTAAGTCCACTACGGGCTCACCATAGCCCGTGCTACTTGCCCCGCTCCTGTGCCAGGTAAGTCCACTACGGGCTCACCATAGCCCGTGCTACTTGCAACTTGCCAGTAGCTGAATCTCAAACAACAACAGCATGGTAGAACTGATGACTTCGCCAAACCAATATAACTTCACACCCTCTGGCTGGGTCCAGCTTGCATAATAGGTAAATAGAATCATATAGTCATAAAATCAATCATATAGAATCACTCACAGGATGGGTATGGGGGCCACTACCACTCACAGGATGGGTATGGGGCCCACTACCACTCACAGGATGGGTATGGGGTCCACTACCACTCACAGGATGGGTATGGGGTCCACTACCACTCACAGGATGGGTATGGGGCCCACTACCACTCACAGGATGGGTATGGGGTCCACTACCACTCACAGGATGGGTATGGGGTTCACTACCACTCACAGGATGGGTATGGGGCCCACTACCACTCACAGGATGGGTATGGGGTCCACTACCACTCACAGGATGGGTATGGGGTTCACTACCACTCACAGGATGGGTATGGGGGCCCACTACCACTCACAGGATGGGTATGGGGTCCACTACCACTCACAGGATGGGTATGGGGTCCACTACCACTCACAGGATGGGTATGGGGCCCACTACCACTCACAGGATGGGTATGGGGTCCACTACCACTCACAGGATGGGTATGGGGCCCACTACCACTCACAGGATGGGTATGGGGTCCACTACCACTCACAGGATGGGTATGGGGCCCACTACCACTCACAGGATGGGTATGGGGCCCACTACCACTCACAGGATGGGTATGGGGCCCACTACCACTCACAGGATGGGTATGGGGCCCACTACCACCCACAGGATGGGTATGGGGGTCCACTACCACTCACAGGATGGGTATGGGGTCCACTACCACTCACAGGATGGGTATGGGGCCCACTACCACTCACAGGATGGGTATTGGGCCCACTACCACCCACAGGATGGGTATGGGGCCCACTACCACTCACAGGATGGGTATGGGCCCACTACCACTCACAGGATGGGTATGGGGCCCACTACCACCCACAGGATGGGTATGGGGGTTCACTACCACTCACAGGATGGGTATGGGGCCCACTACCACTCACAGGATGGGTATGGGGTCCACTACCACTCACAGGATGGGTATGGGGTCCACTACCACTCACAGGATGGGTATGGGGCCCCACTACCACTCACAGGATGGGTATGGGGTCCACTACCACTCACAGGATGGGTATGGGGTCCACTACCACTCACAGGATGGGTATGGGGCCCACTACCACTCACAGGATGGGTATGGGGCCCCCCACCACTCACAGGATGGGTATGGGGGCCCACTACCACTCACAGGATGGGTATGGGGTCCACTACCACTCACAGGATGGGTATGGTGTCCACTACCACTCACAGGATGGGTATGGGGGTCACTACCACCCACAGGATGGGTATGGGGTCCACTACCACTCACAGGATGGGTATGGGGCCCACTACCACTCACAGGATGGGTATGGGGTCCACTACCACTCACAGGATGGGTATGGGGCCCACTACCACTCACAGGATGGGTATGGGGTCCACTACCACTCACAGGATGGGTATGGGGTCCACTACCACTCACAGGATGGGTATGGGGCCCACTACCACTCACAGGATGGGTATGGGGCCCACTACCACTCACAGGATGGGTATGGGGTCCACTACCACTCACAGGATGGGTATGGGGTCCATTACTACTCACAGGATGGGTATGGGGTCCACTACCACTCACAGGATGGGTATGGGGCCCACTACCACTCACAGGATGGGTATGGGGCCCACTACCACTCACAGGATGGGTATGGGGCCCACTACCACCCACAGGATGGGTATGGGGTCCACTACCACCCACAGGATGGGTATGGGGTCCACTACCACTCACAGGATGGGTATGGGGTCCACTACCCCTCACAGGATGGGTATGGGGTCCACTACCACCCACAGGATGGGTATGGGGTCCACTACCACTCACAGGATGGGTATGGGGTCCACTACCCCTCACAGGATGGGTATGGGGTCCACTACCACCCACAGGATGGGTATGTGGTCCACTACCACTCACAGGATGGGTATGGGGCCCACTACCACTCACAGGATGGGTATGGGGGTCCACTACCACTCACAGGATGGGTATGGGGGCCACTACCACTCACATGATGGGTATGGGGTCCACTACCACTCACAGGATGGGTATGGGGGCCACTACCACTCACAGGATGGGTATGGGGGCCCACTACCACTCACAGGATGGGTATGGGGTCCACTACCACTCACAGGATGGGTATGGGGTCCACTACCACTCACAGGATGGGTATGGGGGCCACTACCACTCACAGGATGGGTATGGGGTCCACTACCACTCACAGGATGGGTATGGGGGCCACTACCACTCACAGGATGGGTATGGGGGCCCCCACCACTCACAGGATGGGTATGGGGCCCCCACCACTCACAGGATGGGTATGGGGGCCCCCCACCACTCACAGGATGGGTATGGGGGCCCCCCACCACTCACAGGATGGGTATGGGGGCCCCCACCACTCACAGGATGGGTATGGGGGCCCCCACCACTCACAGGATGGGTATGGGGGCCCCCACCACTCACAGGATGGGTATGGGGTCCACTACCACTCACAGGATGGGTATGGGGGCCCCCCACCACCCACAGGATGGGTATGGGGCCCACCACCACCCACAGGATGGGTATGGGACCCACCACCACTCACAGGATGGGTATGGGACCCACCACCACTCACAGGATGGGTATGGGACCCACCACCACTCACAGGATGGGTATGGGGGCCCCCACCACTCACAGGATGGGTATGGGGGCCCCCACCACTCACAGGATGGGTATGGGGGCCCCCACCACTCACAGGATGGGTATGGGGGCCCCCACCACTCACAGGATGGGTATGGGGGCCCCCCACCACCCACAGGATGGGTATGGGGCCCACCACCACCCACAGGATGGGTATGGGGCCCACCACCACCCACAGGATGGGTATGGGACCCACCACCACCCACAGGATGGGTATGGGGGCCCCCACCACTCACAGGATGGGTATGGGTATCTCTCTCTCTCATATTTTCACTCAGTTTGGTTTGGTCCCCAAATATCTTAAGGTGACATTTGACAAGTCAGCGGCTTCCTGTCCCTCACGAGACCACTAGATATTGGTTCTCAGGTAAATATATAATTCAGTGGTTTAAGATTATAATTGAAGATTAATACACTGATTAATTGCTATTTATTCACATAATTATGTTAATAATAAAATGTATCTGAAGCTGTGACAGGGCTTCACTTGGAAGCCTCAGGAACCCTTGAAGGTTCAGTAGGATCCCTGGTGGTGTAGTGGTCTGAGGGCTTATGCTTGGGAGTACAAAGTGCCTGGGTTCGAATCCTCCTCCTTATGGGTCCTACTGATGTTCTCAGTTATACATTGTTATGTGATTTCATTGTGCATAAAATTGGTCAGTGTATAAATGTATGTAAGATAATATTTCAATGAATAGAAATAACTTCAAATTCTCATGCTGAACTATAGATAATATATGTATACAATATATATACACAGGCATGAATACAAAATGAATACATATGTGTAGAAGACGGCTGAAGATGCAGTGATGCATATACATACCCTCAACTCCTGTGCATCAGTCTGATCAGCCTCACTATGATGATACGACTCTTACAATATACATCCACAATTGCTTGATGAGCAGTAGCTGCCGGTGGCTATGTTCTCGACACACAACACAGGATCCCGGGTTCGACACCCGGGCGTGACTGAAATGGTTGGGCACGTTTCCTTTGACCTAATGCATCTGTTCACCTATTAGTAAGTAGGTACCCGTTGTGGGTTGCATCCTAAGCAAGTTCAGTAGTTAGCCTAGGCCTTATAAGGGACATTACACCTGATGCTGCTGTTCACCTAGCAGTAAATAGGTACCGGGGAGTTGGACAAAGGCTGAGGATTGCATCCTGGGAAGGATGGGTAGATGACCTAGGGGGAAAGAGCTCGGTAAACCTAAGTACGGGCTTCCTGTCCCCGACAATGGAAGCGGAATTAATATTTTCGCTGAGAAGCTAAGTTACGCCTCAAGTTGCAGCGTTTTCTATGGAGTTTTCTGTTTTCGTTTTCTTTGAATGCACAAGTTTGTCCGCAGTCAAGATATTTATTAACAATACCTTATTATAGAAAATATCATTATTAAGAGAAAGCTTTTAAGCTGTAAATATCGCGAGGAAGGATTCTTCAATGGCTCCTGCTGCCCGTTGACAGCCTTGGCAGCTTATTAATGAGTCTTTAACACTCGTACAGGTGTGGTAAGGGAGTGTGTAAATGGAATACATTAGGCAGTGATGTGGTGGAGGCTGACTCCATACACAGTTTCAAGTGTAGATATGATAGAGCCCAATAGGCTCAGGAACCTGTACACCACTTGATTGACGGTTGAGAGGCGGGACCAAAGAGCCAAAGCTCAACCCCCGTAAGCACAAATAGGTGAGTACACACACACACACACTCCAGAAGGGTCTGATAGCTGAGTGGACAGCGCTCTGGACTCGTAATTCTAGGGTCCGGGTTCGATCTCCGGTGATGGCAGAAACAAAATGAGCAGAGTTTCTATTACCCTGATGCCCCTGTTGACCTAGCAGTAAATAGGTACCTGGGAGTTAGACAGCTGCTACGGGCTGCTGCTTCCTGGGGTGTGTGGAAAAAAATAGTAGTTAGTAACAGTTGATTGAGGCGGGACCAAAGAGCTAGAGCTCAACCCCCGCAAGCACAACTACCAACAACTTGGTGTATACAGCACAACCTGTCGTGTACTCACCTAGTTGTGCTTGCCGGGGTTGAGCTCTGGCTCTTTGGTCCCGCCTCTCAACTGTCAATCAACTTTTACTAATATTATTTTTTTTCTCCCCCCCCCACACACACACACCCCAGGAAGCAGCCCGTGACAGCTGACTAACTCCCAGGGACCAGATTCACGAAGCAGTTACGCAAGCACTTACGAATCTGTCCATCTTTTCTCAATCTTTGGCGGCTTTGTTTACAATTATTAAACAGTTAATGAGCTCCGAAGCACCAGGAGGCTGTTTATAACAATAACAACAGTTGATTGGCAAGTTTTCCTGCTTGTAAACTGTTTAATAAATGTAACCAAAGCCGTCAAAGATTGAGGAAAGATGTACACGTTCGTTAGTGCTTGCGTAACTGCTTCGTGAATCTGGCCCCAGGTACCTATTTACTGCTAGGTAACAGGGGCATCAGGGTGAAAGAAACTCTGTCCATTGTTTTTCGCCGGAGGCGGGAATTGAACCCGCGACCACAGGATCACGCGTCCAGTGTGCTGTCCACTCAGCCACCGACGCCTCAAAGTTTTTATCATGTGTGTGTGTTATGGGGCCTGGTGGTTGAGTGGACAGTGCTTGGGACTAGTAATGCTATGGACCGGGGATCGATCCCCGGCAATGGCGGAAACAAATGGGCAGAGTTTCTTTCACCCTGATGCCTCTGTTCTCCTAGCAGTAAATAGGTACCTTAATATCCAGCTAAAATATAAATGAATAGTTATTTCTTCCAATTTTTATTGGAAGAAATCCAATAATTATTATTGGAAGAATATATATATATATATATATAATATATATATATATATATATATATATATATATATATATATATATATATATATATATATGTATGTATCCAGGACTGAGAGGCGGAGCGGGCTGTTGTGGTTGGGCGTGGGGCGTCGCCCGCAGGAAAATTGATATTTTTCATAGGAATTGGAGAATTAATTTGGTGTGAAATGAATAGCGGGTTCTGAATAGTGTTCCATCTTCACCCTCTTTACTCCACCTCCCCCCCCCCTTACCCCCCTCAGCCCCTGGATATCTAACACTAGAGGCAGATATCAGCAGGATAACGACAAAGGTCCAGTTATCCTTCACAACTTGGATAAAGATCTCTTCCTTCCCGAACATTAGACAACCTGGGTTAGAAATGCCGGGTCCAAGAGCTAACAGCTCGATCCTGCAGATATAAATATATAATATAAAATAATGAATACAGACAGACACACACACACAATCAATAGCTCTCCCTTCATTGAAAATAAATGAAAATGAAGAACTCCATGAAAATTCCACTACCAGAGACTAGGCTTCACTACACGTATCTCTTAAGAGTTTGTAACAACTATTGATAGATTCTTGGCCAAATATAATCTTTGTCTGCAAGATTGCTCTTACAGCCAACATTGCATAGTTGCATCTTGAGAAATCGGCGAATTTAAAGATAGATATATAAATATTGTTCAATTAATTTAGAAATATTTATGTAAAACTTACATATTATTCAAAATCTTAGGCTAATATGTGAGTAGTGGCTTGAGTAGAGAGTACATATGGTGACCCGTCCTCCTGCTTAGATGGTACTTTTTGTATATATGTGCATGTTAGAGGGAGCCGGTCGGCCGAGCGGACAGCACGCTGGACTTGTGATCCTGTGGTCCTGGGTTCGATCCCAGGCGCCGGCGAGAAACAATGGGCAGAGTTTCTTTCACCCTATGCCTCTGTTACCTAGCAGTAAAATAGGTACCTGGGTGTTAGTCAGCTGTCACGGGCTGCTTCCTGGGGGTGGAGGCCTGGTCGAGGACCGGGCCGCGGGGACACTAAAGCCCCGAAATCATCTCAAGATCGCAAGATAAGATCATCGTACATATATAGACGTAAAAGGCAATTAGATAGTAATTGCGGAACTATTTACTTCATGGAGCCTGAAAAAAAGTTATAAAAACCAAACTGATATATACCTAGGCCTAATGTAGGACATATATGTACTATATAAGCCTCAGATATAGTGTTTTAGGCCTTGCAAGGTTAGGTTAAGTTGTCTTTGCAACATGAACACAAAACCTCTTCCGGTTTGTCCAAATTCAATAGTACCGATGTTCTATTTCTAATTGCCTTTTACGTCAATATATGTAGGATGGTACACATACATACTACATGTACACATGCTACCTAAACAGGAGGATGGGCTGACATATTATAAATTATATTATATTATTATATAGCCTATTGTCTGCTGACTTAATTGGCCTCTACACAACATGTCTTGACAGCTGCTGTGCTCTAACTATCCTGGAAACTTGCTGGACAATTATGTGTTCCTTGGTGGAGCCCTGTTGTTTGTTCATTGATAATCACCTATTGCTAGCAGCAGGTTGGCGACCTGCTGTTGAAGAATTCTCCCGACACCAAGAAAAACGCCTTGAAAGAGGCCAACGTTGTCTAAGGCTTCACATGCTTACTTGGGAATTGTCAGCCCTAACGAGCTCAGTATATAGGCAAGACAACAACGTTTCTCTCTAGGTGGTTAACAATGCACAAACAACAGGGCTCCATCCAGGATCATATAATCGTCATTCACCAGGGATATTTTGACGAGCAACACCGGAATAATTGATAGATACTATGCCAATAGAAGATTAGACATCAGTGAATCGCTGCATATCAAGAAATCTAGACCAACAATCAATAACCAGCTGATACACACACTCTACCCACTTCAAGACCCCGAGCCAATGCAGAAGCTGGACTGAATGACCCTGCAACAGGACCGGAAGCAGCCAGAAGAACATAAGCTGCCAACATGTCACACTCTTATGTTGACACATGAACAGGCTGGTTGATAAACAAGAGGACGTCTGGCAGCGGGGGGGAGCACGTGGCAGGGGAGGTGAGGTCAGCGCGGCCACCCGCAGCAACAGTTAGTAAGGCAGCAGCCACCGGTGGAGGAAGGTGTGCGTGTCACGCTCCATTCTCAAGTGTATACTGACTTAATCAATCAAAATATCGTTAAGTTATATTATCCCTGTGCAAGTTACACCGTAACTTTCAATTAATAGACGAGAATTTGGTTCATCAACGGGTAAGTTAAGATTTTAAACTTACCTTCACGAAACTGTTTTGATTTAAATATGCCAATAATTTATTATATATAATAACTTTACCAAATGTCTGGCAACGGTGGTGTATTTTGTTATAAATATTTGTAACATATGTCTCCGTTTTCGGAGACAGGAAGCCTGTATATCTATCACTACAGGTGACAGGTGGTGGCTATATTGTATTCCTACAGGTGATTTCAACTGCCAAGCTCAGCCCAGGCTTGACAAGCTCAGCCCAGGCTTGACAAGCTCAGCCCAGGCTTGACAAGCTCAGCCCAGGCTTGACAAGCTCAGCCCAGGCTTGACAAGCTCAGCCCAGGCTTGACAAGCTCAGCCCAGGCTTGACAAGCTCAGCCCAGGCTTGACAAGCTCAGCCCAGGCTTGCCAAGCTCAGCCCAGGCTTGACAAACTCAGCCCAGGCTTGACAAGCTCAGCCCAGGCTTGCCAAGCTCAGCCCAGGCTTGACAAGCTCAGCCCAGGCTTGCCAAGCTCAGCCAGGCTTGCCAAGCTCAGCCTAGGCTTGCCAAGCTCAGCCCAGGCTTGCCAAGCTCAGCCCAGGCTTGCCAAGCTCAGCCCAGGCTTGCCAAGCTCAGCCCAGGCTTGCCGAGCGCCATTAAAGTGGCAGAAATGCAACTAGATAAAAAGTTAATTCACCGTTAACTTCTCATCTTATTAAACTTAAATCTAGTTACGTGTGTAAAGTTATCAATTCCTCTCTCAGTGTGGAAAACTTCTCGTACCGGAAAGATGGAAACTTAATATTTCAATTAAGTACTGCCCGAAACGCTTTGCGTAATAGTGGCTTTAGGCATTGTATGTACTAGCTTTATCTATAAATCCATCAATGTTTATATCTCACCTTGTATGTATGTACTTTGCCTGAATAAATATTTGATTTGATTTTGAAATTCTCGTGAAATTTTTTGAGCTGCGGTGAAAATCGTAAAGGGTTGAATTCTGTTTTGTTAATTTTGCCATTTGTCTCTTGCAGGGATTATTTTGAGGATTATTATGACATATAAAGAGAGGTCTTCAAGTTCAAGTACGTTTCTTAAGACAGTAAAATACATCTTGTAGGGTTAGAGTAGCTTAGGCTATGTCTACCCCTCGCAGGGGTAGAGTAGCTTAGGCTATGTCTACCCCTCGCAGGGGTAGAGTAGCTTAGGCTATGTCTACCCCTCGTAGGGGTAGAGTAGCTTAGGCTATGTCTACCCCTCGCAGGGATAGAGTAGCTTAGGCTATGTCTACCCCTCGTAGGGGTAGAGTAGCTTACGCTATGTCTACCCCTCGCAGGGGTAGAGTAGCTTAGGCTATGTCTACCCCTCGTAGGGGTAGAGTAGCTTAGGCTATGTCTACCCCTCGCAGGGATAGAGTAGCTTAGGCTATGTCTACCCCTCGCAGGGATAGAGTAGCTTAGGCTATGTCTACCCCTCGCAGGGATAGAGTAGCTTAGGCTATGTCTACCCTCGCAGGGATAGAGTAGCTTAGGCTATGTCTACCCCTCGCAGGGGTAGAGTAGCTTAGGCTATGTCTACCCCTCGCAGGGATAGAGTAGCTTAGGCTATGTCTACCCCTCGCAGGGATAGAGTAGCTTAGGCTATGTCTACCCCTCGCAGGGATAGAGTAGCTTAGGCTATGTCTACCCCTCGCAGGGATAGAGTAGCTTAGGCTATGTCTACCCCTCGCAGGGGTAGAGTAGCTTAGTCTATGTCTACCCCTCGCAGGGGTAGAGTAGCTTAGGCTATGTCTACCCCTCGCAGGGGTAGAGTAGCTTAGTCTATGTCTACCCCTCGCAGGGGTAGAGTAGCTTAGTCTATGTCTACCCTCGCAGGGGTAGAGTAGCTTAGGCTATGTCTACCCCTCGCAGGGGTAGAGTAGCTTAGGCTATGTCTACCCCTCGCAGGGGTAGAGTAGCTTAGTCTATGTCTACCCCTCGCAGGGGTAGAATAATTTAGGCTATATCTACCCTCTTCTACTTCAAGTCCCTCAAGGGGCGCACAAATCCAGTGAGTACAATTGAAACAATTTGATGTGGTTCACCACTGTTATGGGCCGTGTTGAACAATCCACCACACTAGAAGGTGAAGGGACGACGACGTTTCGGTCCGTCCTGGACCACAATCGACTTGAGAATGGTCCAGGACGGACCGAAACGTCGTCGTCCCTTCATTTTCTAGTGTGTGGTCTGGTCAACATATTTCAGCCACGTTATTGTGACTCCTCGTCTGTTTATGGGTCTTTGCCGCGGTTGTGCTGTAGCTCCTGGCTCCGCCTCGGAACAGTGGTTAGTTCTGCAACCTGTCCTCCTACCAAGACCGTCGCATTTCGCTCCTATGCGTTTCCTAGGGCAAAAATTGTCGTACTAGAAAATAGAAGCGGGTCGCTCAAGTGACGTACTCTCCCGTTTTCTGTTTGGGTTCTCTGGTAGGTTAGGATAAGGGCACTTTAGCACGATAGTTTCTAAAGGTCTTGTATGGTTCTCTGGGAGGTTGTAGATTACAGTGATAACCACTCTCACCCTCAAAGGATATCCACAATGCAGACCATATGTGTGTGTGTGTGTGGGTGTGTGTGTGTGTGGTGTGTGTGTGTGTGTGTACTCACCTAGTTGTGCTTGCGGGGGTTGAGCTCTGGCTCTTTGGTCCGCCTCTCAACCGTCAATCAACAGGTGTACAGGTTCCTGAGCCTATTGGGCTCTATCATATCTACACTTGAAACTGTGTATGGAGTCAGCCTCCACCACATCGCTTCCTAATGCATTCCATTTGTCAACCACTCTGACACTAAAATAGTTCTTTCTAATATCTCTGTGGCTCATTTGGGCACTCAGTTTCCACCTGTGTCCCTTGTGCGTGTGCCCCTTGTGTTAAATAGCCTGTCTTTATCTACCCTATCAATTCCCTTCAGAATCTTGAAGGGAATTTCTGTCTTCCAGCGAAGTGAGGTTTAATTCCCGTAGTCTCTCCTCGTAGCTCATACCTCTCAGCTCGGGTACTAGTCTGGTGGCAAACCTTTGAACCTTTTCCAGTTTAGTCTTATCCTTGACTAGATATGGACTCCATGCTGGGGCTGCATACTCCAGGATTGGCCTGACATATGTTGTATATAATGTTCTGAATGATTCTTTACACAAGTTTCTGAATGCCGTTCGTAGTTGGCCAGCCTGGCATATGCCGCTGATGTTATCCTCTTGATATGTGCTGCAGGAGAAGGTCTGGCGTGATATCAACCCCCAAGTCTTTTTCTTTCTCTGATTCCTAAAGAATTTCCTCTCCCAGATGATACCTTGTATCTGGCCTCCTGCTCCCTACACCTATCTTCATTACATTACATTTGGTTGGGTTAAACTCTAACAACCATTTGTTCGACCATTCCTTCAGCTTGTCTAGGTCTTCTTGAAGCCTCAAACAGTCCTCTTCTGTCTTAATCCTTCTCATAATTTTGGCATCGTCCGCAAACATTGAGAGAAATGTAAATGATCTACCCTCCGGGAGATCATTTACATATATCAGAAACAAGATAGGACCGAGTACAGAGCCTTGTGGACTCCACTGGTGACTTCACGCCAATCGGAGGTCTCACCCTTCACCGTAACTCTCTGCTTCCTATTGCTTAGGTACTCCCTTATCCATGGAGCACCTTACCAGCTACACCTGCGTGTCTCTCCAGCTTATGTACCAGCCTCTTATGCGGTACTGTGTCAAAGGCTTTCCGACAATCCAAGAAAATGCAGTCACCAGCCCTATCTAGTGCTTAATATTTGTCACCTGGTCGTAGAATTCTATTAAGCCAGTCAGGCAAGATTTACCCTCCCTGAACCCATGTTGGCGATT
>WNGS01030359.1:0-11195 GCA_020271785.1 Procambarus virginalis
AAAAAGAGGATCCTGCTTACCAGGATGTCTGTCTCGCCGGTGTGTCATGAGTGTTCGTGATATGGGCAAGGCCAACTTTGCCGTGATCCAGGATAGTCATGGACGTATCCAATTGTACCTGAAACGCGAGATATCTGTCCGGGTGAAGACAAATCACTCTACGATATCGATCTGGAAAAAAATCACCGATATCGGCGATATCATCGGTTACGCGGTTATGTGTTTCATCACTAAAACAGGGTGAAACATCCGTGCATGTGAAAGAACTCACCATGTTGAGTAAGTCACTACGTCCCTTACCGATCGTGAAAAGAAGCTGAAGGACAAACCTTTGATGCACGGTAACCGATCCGGAATTCAAATCCGCCAGCGGTATGCCGACCTGATCATTAATCCGACTGTAAAAGAAACTTTCTTAAAACGGACCAAACTGATTAATTCTATCCGTGAATTCCTCAATAGCAAAGGAGCGCTGGAAGTAGACACGCCTGTACTGCAAAGTATTCCCGGTGGAGCAGCCGCCCGTCCGTTCATTACGCATCACAATGCACTGGACATTCCTTTGTACCTGCGTATTGCCAATGAATTGTACCTGAAGCGGCTCATCGTAGGCGGCTTTGACTGGGTGTATGAGTTTCAGCAGCAACTTCCGCAACGAAGGCATGGACCGTACCCATAACCCGAGTTTACCATCCTCGAATTTTATACCGCGTATAAGGATTACTTCTGGATGATGGAAACCACCGAACAACTGCTCGAAAAGCGGCTATTGATGTATGTGGTGGTACAGACGTACCAGCGGGTGAAAAGACCATCTCCTTCAAAGCGCCCTTCCAAACGGATCAGTATCTACGATGCGATCCATGAACATACGGTATCGATGTAAGCCGGATGAACGAAGACCAGCTGCGTTCGGTATGTAAACAATTACATATCCAGGTGGATGAGAGCATGGGCAAGGGTAAACTGATCGATGAACTCTTTGGCGGTAAATGTGAGCATCACTATGTACAACCTACTTTCATCTGACTACCCGGTGGAAATGAGTCCGCTGACCAAGAAACACCGCGATAAGCAGGGACTGGTAGAACGTTTTGAATTGATCATTAATGGGAAAGAAATCGCTAACGCTTATAGTGAGCTGAATGACCCCATCGATCAGCGCGAACGTTTTGAAGAACAGGTAAAACTGATGGAGCGCGGCGATGATGAAGCGATGTTCATTGATTATGATTTCCTGCGTGCCCTCGAATACGGTATGCCGCCCACAGCAGGTATTGGCTTTGGTATCGACCGGCTCTGTATGCTGCTGACCAATAACGCCTCCATTCAGGATGTGTTGTTGTTCCCGCAGATGCGTCCTGAGAAAGGAAACGAGTCAATAGTCGATAGTCAATAGCCTGCCGGCAAAGGCAGGTCGTTACTATGATCACTCAAAAACGGTCCTTGTATTTACTAACGACTATCGACTAACGACTAAAATCATGTACTTTCATATCGAAATCCCCTGTATATGAAACCCTTCATTCCTGCAAAAGTCGCCGAAGTCCTCTTCGCGCTGATCATTGCCTATTTTGGTTACAACCATTTCAGCAATGCCAATGCGTTTAAAGGAGCGGTTCCTGACTTTATGCCGGGTGATCCGAAGATCTGGATCTATGTGGTAGGAGCCTGTTTATTGTTGCTGCTATCGCCATCCTTACAGAACTGCAGAAAGTAATGGCCTGTTACCTGCTGGCAGCGTTATTACTGTTACTGGGTTTCCTGGTACATTGGAGAAACGGCAGCTTATCAGTCGACTTCCTTAAAAACACGTCCATGGCCCTGATGGCAATCCTGATCGGAAGTAAGAAATAAACAGCATCACGCATAAAAAAAACCTGCCTGCCTCCTTCGGTACACTCTGGATGACAGGCAGGTTTTTTTATGTTCACACAAACAGATCTGTATATAATTGCGCACCGGGTACAACCGAGTATTTGTCAAGGTCGGTGATTCCTTCCTGCGCCGCACCTGCTCATCAATAAAAAGATTGCCGGTACACTCACCTGAAGGGCGGCTCAATATGGCATAGGCCGCATCAGCCAGTATCTCCGGTGTACGACTCATATTCGCCAGCATGGCTCCACCAAGCAGGTGCGTACGGCAGCTGTATCAATGGTGGTACGGGGCCAGAGTGAGTTGGCTGCATTTTATACTTCGCCAGTTCTTTGGCCCATCCGATCGACATCATACTCATGTTGAACTTAGTGAGTGTGTACGCCACATGTTTCTCAAACCATTTCGGGTCCAGGCTTACGGGTGGTGATAAAGTCAGAATATGCGGATTGGTTCCTTTTTTCAGGTAAGGAATGCAGGCCTTGGTTACGAAGAAAGTCCCACGCACATTAATATCATGCATCAGGTCAAAGCGCTGGCTTCCGTATCCTCTGTATTAGTGAGTGAAATAGCGGAGGCATTATTGATGAGTATATCAATCCCGCCGAATTTTTCCACCGCTTTATCAACCACATTCTGTACCTGGTCTTCAAAGCGGATATCACATTGCACCGCCAAAGCTTTCCCCCCCGCTGCTTCGATCTCTGCGGCTGCCGTAAAAATGGTTCCCCGAGTTTTGCATTCTCCTCCACACTCTTAGCAGCGATTACAATATTAGCTCCTTCTTTCGCTAAACGAAGAGCAATGGCTTTTCCGATTCCACGGGTAGCGCCGGTAATGAGGGCAGTGCGTTGGGCAAAAGACATAGTTGATAAGTTGATAAGTTAACAGGTCAGATAAAGTTATCTTAGAAAGTTGGGTTGACAAAAGGTTTATAAAGAGAGTCGAGGTTGGAGGTTCGAGGGTTGGAGGTTGGAGGTTGGAGGTTGGAGGTTCGAGGTTCGAGGTTGGAGGTTCGAGAGTCCGAAAGTTTTGAAAAGTCGTTTAAGTGGTAAAAAACAGGTGCAGTAAGTCAGGTACTGCGCGTATTAGTTGAAAAAACTACTAAGAACTTCCCTGACATCTGACAACTGACATCCGACAACTCCCTACTTGGGCATCCGTTTTCCGACACTTTCAGATTACCCGTAGCTTCCTTGAAAGTGATGCGGCGAAGGTCCTGGGTGGCTTCCATCCCGGTACCGCCACGGAGTATCTTGTTGGGACCATTGTAATTGGCGTATTTGTCGGTATAAAAGAGTTTTGTGGTCTGATCCCACCAGAGATCAGGCGTGCGAAGGGTATCTCCGTTTACACTGATCACCACCACACTGTCGCGGAGATAGACTTTATTGAGGTTCTCGTAATAGATCCCATACTTGCAATCCAGGAAGGTCTCTATTTGTTTGGTGCTGTCGTTATAAAAATCGCAATGCAGATTTTTCGGAACTCCACGGTGATGGTATCACTGTTGGTACGGATCATCAGGGGAGCCGTGAGTTTGGCCCGCAGTTGTCCATCCTGACTCATATAACTAACCACATTACTGGCTTCCTCCTTCATCACCACTTTACGGGTCCAGTCATTGAGCACTTTATCGTCATTTTCACAACCGGCCATAAAAAAACAGCCTGTTAGGCACAAGGCTGTTAATATGATTTTATGATGACGTGTCATGAACATTGTTGTGAATGATCAGCACAAAGAGATTATTCGTATTTACGTTTGATAAACCAGATATCGCTGAGGGAAAAGCCCAAGGAGAAGCGGAACAGGTTTTCCTTTAAACGGTTATCGTTGTTCCCTCTTTTCACATACTCAAAGCGAGGTTGATGAAAGTAGCCTGGTTCGGAGCCTGACGGCTGATAGCCATGGGAAGACCTACTCCGAAACTGGCACCTACCTGGGGCAGTTTCTGTCCAACTTTCACATACTCGGGACCAAAGAATAAACCAAACCGGTAGGCAACATTGCTGAAATAATTACGGCGGGGAACAGGGTTAATCTGGACACCGGTACGGAGTTCCCATTTATTACGGAGGGAATCAGCCTGTCCGTAAAAGCGGTAATCACTCCAATTCTGGGTGGCGAAATCCATTCCCAGCATAAAACCACCTTCCTTGTTTTGTACGGCAAATTTCTGAAGCATGAAGCCAACAGTCAGGCTGGAGGGAAGATTGATGGTTCCCTTTACATCCCGGGTATCAGATACACTGTCAAGTCGCACATTTCCTGAATTATCGTTAAACACGTAGGTCTCACGGATACGATCCTGTTTGCCATTCAACTTTAGTGAAGAATTTCCATAAGCCCCGATGGTCAGCTGCATGGTTTTGCTGAGCGGCAGTTTATATTGGAAACCCAGATTGTAATACAGACTGCCGAAATTGGTACGGGTTTCGTAATTGGCATTATAATAAGATACGGTGTCATTGATCAGCACCCGGCGTGAACTGTAATCCTTTTCGCCGAACAGATAACCTCCGTTAAAGCCCACACTCAGTCCGCCCATTTGTCCATACTTCTCTTTTCTGAAAAGTGAAAAACCCGTACCTGCAGAGATCAGGTAAGAACCGCCATCGCCGGTATACAAAGTTGCGGCCTCTTCGATCGGTAACCCGGAGATCGGATCAATCAGCTTTTCATTGGCCAGTATCTTATAGCTGATTCTCGAAACCGGACGAATACCAAAACTCAGTCCCCAGTTTTGCTTCAGGGGTACACCCACCTGTACATACGAAAACAAGGCATTACTGGCCGTAAACTTATTGGCATTATTGGGTTCGCGTAATGTGCGGTTTTCAAAATTCAGTCCTATATCGAGGATGGCACGACCGGAACTGAGCTTCTTTGATTTCTTTTCCCGGATAGCCTGGAAGTTGGAATAAGAGGCCGGGTTATTGAAATTGATGGCGAGCTGGTCAAAATAACCGGCGGTCACCCCTCCCATACTGCGGTTGATAATATTGGTGGCCGGAACCAGGTCACCGATCCCGTAACGGGAGTAAGGGGAGTTGTCCTGCGCAAAAGCAGGGCTCGCAGTAGCCAGAAAAAGCACCACAAAACTCCATTTGGAACCTCGTAACGCCTTGATTATCTTAGGGGTTATTAACTTCGCTCGTTGCATACAGACCTTTAAATATTAAATCAGGGTCTGCAAATATCCTGTTTTTAAGGTGTGAAGCCAAATACACTATATCTCCCCCGGTTAAAAGCACGTTAATGTTCCGGTATTTCTCTTTATAAGCGTCTATAAACCCATCCATTTCCTTAGCCATCCCCAATACCACGCCGGAGAGGATATTGGTGTTCGTATCATAGCCCATCAGGGGCACATTGCTGTCGGCTTTTACCAGCGGAAGCTTGGCCGTATAGTAATTGAGGGATTTGAGCCGCATTTCCAGTCCGGGAGAAATGGCCCCGCCCACAAATTCATGGTATTTATTGATAAAATTATAGGTGATACAGGAACCCATGCCGATCACCAGGTTATTATAGCTGGGATAGTAGTGAATGGCAGCAGCGGTAAGAGCCAGCCGGTCGGCCCCGATGGTTTCGGGCTTGCCTACCGGGGTGGTAAACGCCACTTTGGTGAGGTGACTCAGCTTATGGAATTTGGTATGTACTCCAAGGAAAGGCTCAATCTCCGGATTATGATCGATCACCGAAGAAAGGATCGACTTGTCCGGCCGGAAACGATCAATCAGCGCCTGGATCGTAGCCACCGAATCATCCGGGAGCACGATCGCCTCTTTCAACTCCGCACCATGAAAGACCGCTACTTTTTTACGGGTATTGCCAAAATCAAAGCAAAGCGTAACCATAGTTGAATAAATTGGTGGTAAAAGTAGGGAAATACAAAATGTGCCAATATGCCGATGTGCCAATGTGCCAATTTTGGAAGAGTACAAAAGGTTGAAGAACGTTTCTTAATCGGAAAAAAGTTCTAATTGGCCGGATAGTACAAAATTATACTGAGACTTCTCAGGAGGTCCATTGGCACATTGGCACATCGGCACATTGCCGAATTACTGTATTTCAAACCCTCCCAGATTCTTAAAATGTCCGTTCAGTTTGATCTTCTCTTTAAGTTGCTCCAGTCCGGATACCATGGGAATGGCTTTAATTAAATGCCGCTTGATATATTCCACCGTTGTTTTTCATCGAGTAAACCAAGCAGTTCGTATTCTTCTTCGAGGAAAGACCGATATGGTGAGCCACATCATAACTGGTCAGGGCCTCATCCGGCTTCTTGAAATCCTTGCTGAGTTTTAAAAGTGCATGCAGCTCGCGGATGCTGATCATCAGCTTCCGCATCATTTCCGGGTTGCCCTGGTGAAAATTATCCGGATAATTTACAATTGCCCCGCTATACAATTTACCGGGGATCTCTCTTGATCAGCTCAAGGATCCGGAAGATCTTCAGTCCCCTTGTTTTAATATCCATCTCACCATTGTCATATACTTTGGATATTCAGCGATCTCCACCATCACGCCAAAATCCTGCAGCTTATTATTCAGCACGGCGGGAATGCCAAATGGTTTATTCGCCACGTGACATTCATTGATCAGTTGTTTATACCGGGGTTCAAAAATATGCAGGTTCAGCTGTTCGCCGGGATAAACCACGAGGCCTAAGGGGAAGAGGGGAATGAAGTTGGTCATTGGGGCAAAGATAGGAAGAGGAAGGAGTCGGGAGACAAGAGTCGCGAGTCGGGAGGGTGAGTCGGGAGTCGGGAGACAGGAGTCGGGAGGGGAGAGAATGAGTAATGAGTGATGAGTAATGAGTAAGAGGGAGAGTCATTTAAATAAAGAAAAGTGCTTAATCAGAATGCTACCAGTGGAGGGATTTTTTGACGAGACCGCTTTCGTAGAGATAGAGGAGACCGGTAAAAAATACAGCAAGGAAAAAACCGTATTGCATTTCGAGGGTGCTTTCGTAGAGTCCGGTAAGGGCGATGAACAAGACCCAAACGGCGGTCAGGTAATTGCGGGTAAATAGAGACGGTACAATAAAAAAATCACGAGCAGTAAAGGTAATGCTCCCATAAACCAGCCAGCACTGAGCAACCACTTGAGGTATTGATTAAACGGCCATTGATACGCTACAGATGAATCAGGGTAGTTTATAGTGATCCTTTCTTTCAAAGCTTTTGCGGCCCGTGCTTCACCCAATCCCCCTGGGTTCTCCCGGATCAGTTCAATGGCCGTTTCATTCACCATTCTTCTTACCGCATCCGATCCGCCGGATTTTTCCGCCGCTTTTTGTTCGGTCCACTCCCATTGCATGTAATGGATCTTGTTCCGTACAAAGGTACACTATACGTCATCACCGACAAAAGCACTAAACCGGCAATCGCACGAATCCAATACACCCGCTTTTGCTGACGTTGTAAATAAATAACTCCCCCTGCAACAGTTACCAGTACCGTAAATAACCAGCCGGTTCTGACAGAAAGTAATAACAGGAACAAGGTGAAATAGATGATAAAATACAGCGCTTGTGATTTATGCTCCATCAGCCAGGCATACCAGGCGAGGGCCAGACAGCCACTGATCCAGATCGTGAACCGCTGATGGTCTCCTTCCATCAGGGTATATGCCACCTGCCCTCTTTCGTATAAGGCTGCCAAACCTTCATGTACCAGCATATCATACACAGTGGGAAACGTACTCAATAAGCCGCTATTAAAATTAACAAAAGCAACCGCTCCGAAGAGGCGGCCATGAATTGGAGCAATACCAGTAAACTGATCACACCCAGGTGCAACGCCATTCGTTCCAAAGTGTACTGTTGCGGATCCAGGAAAAAAATCAGGCATAATAGATCAGGATGCCGGTAATCAGATATATCAACGGCCTCCTGAAAACATCAGTAAACACATTTCTTACCGAAGCAAATAAGAGTAAAAAGATACCAGCTCCCATCATGATACTGAGCAGGGCACGAGAAAACAAGAGGCCGGCAATCAGTAAAGCGGCCATTACAAGGGAAAGATAACGGGCAGTGAGCAGAGCGGGCAGTTTCATACAATCTTCAGTAAGTTACAATATTTACTTTCAATTTCTATGTTTCGTTGAGCCGCTACAGAAAGACTATTTTTGCGCTATGAAAATATCCGGATTTACAATAATTAAGAATGCTGTGCTGAATGATTACCCGGTAGTTGAAGCGATCCGTTCCGTACTGCCCGTAATTGACGAAATGATCGTGAGTATTGGGGATGGTGAAGATGAAACAGAAGCCCTGATCCGTTCAATCGGCGATCCAAAAATAAAGATCATTCATTCGGTCTGGGACCCGGAACTCAAAAAAGGAGGCAAGGTACTGGCCGTGGAAACCGATAAGGCCAAAGCCGCCTGCTCCCCTGATGCCGACTGGCTCTTTTATATCCAGGCCGATGAAGTAATCCCCGAACAATACATGCACCCATCCGGGACGCCGCCCTGATGTATAAGGATAACAAAAAGTAGAAGGGCTTTTATTCAACTATCTCCATTTTTACGGCACCTATGATTATGTGGGCGACAGCCGCAAATGGTACAATAAAGAGATCCGCATCATCCGCAATGATGCCGGCATTTCCGCTTTCCGTGATGCACAGGGTTTTCGCAGAGGTAATATCCGGCTGAATGTAAAACAAATTCCCGCCTGGGTCTACCACTATGGCTGGGTAAAAAGTCCCGAGCTCATGAAACGCAAACTCAAGAACACCGGCGTATTCTGGCATGGGGATGAAGCGGGTTTCCAGGAATTCCTCAAGACCGAAGACTATTTCGACTACAATGATTTTGATTCGTTGAAAAAATTCCTGGGCAAACACCCGGAAGTAATGAAAGAACGGGTGAGAAAGGGTAATCTGCTGTACAACTGGACATCACCCGTAAAAAATTCTCGCTTAAAAAAAGATTCCTATACTGGTTTGAAAAAAAGACCGGGGTACGCCCTTTCAGTTTCCGGAATTATCGCATCATCTGATCAATGATGGATAAAGGACCGGTGGGTGGCATCCAGGAACTGTTCCTGCGTGAAAAATTTCTTCCGGGTAATATAGGCATTCAGTTGTCCGTTCATCACCAGGTGTGTTACGAGCGGATCAGCATTAAACACCACAGGGGTTGGGCCGGTATCAGTTTTTTACAAGCTTCCAGTGTACCCCGTACGAATGCATCAGGTCATGAAAACCGGCTTTCTGCAAATGCGGTGAAAAGGGTTTGGGTAAAAAATTACTGACCATCGTTGGCGACCACTTGATAAGTTTGAGATGACAAATGATCCGGTAAAATGCTGCTTTCGTTTTAGTGCCGGAGTAGCGGTTTCATTTTTATATACCCGAAGTAAACCAACTCCCAATCGGCTGGCAGCTCTTCTACACTCTGTTGCAGTTCACCTTCCTGATCAAACAAAGGCACCGCATCATCTTCAAAGATCAGTACCCGCTGATAGCCCTTCTCCACGATATGCTCGTATAAATGACGATGGGAAAGCGAACAGGCAATATGACCAGGATCATACCCTTACTGTAACGGTTGAGCTGACGGGCTCTTTTATCATCATAAATCCCTTCCTGGTTTACTTTCTCCCAACTGAGTCCATGCTTATCTACGCCATAGAAAAAATCGAAATGCAATCCATCCAATCTTTCTTTCACTTTGGCCTGGCGGTCAGTGGCCCTTTCAAGTGTAATGACAAAAATGCGGTCGAAATAATTTTCAAGAAATGCTATTGTTTGTTTAGGTATCTTCAATCTTCAATAGTTTAATGGGTTTTACAAATATACCCGATATTATATATGAAAATTTTCCGGGTCGATGAATAAGCTGTCAGTAGCCATTATTACATTCAATGAAGAGCGCAATATCGGCCGCTGTATTGAGTCAGTACTGCCGGTGGCCGATGAAGTGATCGTGCTCGACTCCCATTCCACTGACAATACCTGTGCCATAGCCGTTGCAAAAGGCGCCAAAGTGATTCAACCGGCATTTGCCGGCTATATCGAACAAAAAAATGATGCGCTGGCCCTTGCTCAATATGATCTCGTACTCAGTCTCGATGCCGACGAAGCCCTTGATGAACGCTTACAACAAGCCATTCTGGCCTTGAAACAAACTGAACCTGCGGCGGCTATACATGAACCGCTGCACTATTACTGCGGTCGCTTTATCCGCCATGGTGCCTGGTATCCCGATCGCAAACTGCGGCTCTTTAATAAAAAACTGGCGCAATGGGGCGGCATAACCCGCATGATAAAGTGGAGTTCGCTCCCGCAAACAACCATACACCTGGCCGGGGATATCCTCCATTACTCCTATTATACCATGGAAGAACACATCATCCAGAATAATAAATTCAGTACGATCGCTGCAGAAAGCTATTTCAGGCGGGGAAAGAAAACCAGCCTGTTCAGGATCTGGTTCAATCCTGCTGGGCGTTTTTTTCAGGCTTTATTCTGCGGGGTGGGTTCAGGGATGGATTTTACGGCTATGTGATTGCGAAAAATGTGGCGCATCTCACTTTTTCTGAAACACAGCAAGCTTTACCTGTTGCACGGAAAGCAACAGGGCAGAACGGAGAATGATAAAAAGTCGGTTAATTTTGCAACAGACAATCTGAACTACTAACATGTGGCAGGAATTACTTGAACAGGTACAACAGGGAAACAGCAAGGCTTTGGCCGGAGTATCACGCTGGTGGAAAATGAACACCCGGGGTATGAAAAATTACTGCAGGCTCTTCCCCCTCCCACTCGAAAATTATCGGTATTACCGGTCCTCCCGGAGCAGGTAAAAGCACCCTGGTCGATGCATTAATCGGCGTATTGGTTGGGAAAGGCCGGAAAGTTGCCGTAGTTTGTGTAGACCCCTCCTCCCCTTTCAACCTGGGAGCAGTATTGGGAGACAGGATCCGGATGAGCGACTGGTATACCAATGAACAGTTCTTTATCCGTTCCCTCGCCACCCGGGGTTCAATGGGTGGATTGCACCGAAGATCATTGAGATCGCGGATTTATTGAAAGCGTTTCAGTTTGATTATATCATCGTGGAGACGGTAGGGGTGGGACAAAGTGAAGTGGAGATTGCCGGGCTCGCCGATGTAACCGCTGTAGTGGTAGTACCCCGAAGCGGTGATGAGATACAAACCATGAAAGCCGGACTTATGGAGATCGCGGATCTCTTTGTGTGAATAAAGCAGATCGTCCGGATGCCGATATGTTTGTCCGTAACCTCCGCCTGATGCTGCACCGTACTTCTTCCAGTTTTCGGCTGAAGGTTGGGGC
>WNGS01030361.1:0-10298 GCA_020271785.1 Procambarus virginalis
TGGTGTGGTGGTGGTGGATGATGTGGTGGTGGATGGTGTAGTGGTGGTGGTAATGGAAACCAGGCTGTGGGGGACAGTTTTCCATTTGTTCGAGGACCCCCGTAGTCTGCGTACTTTTTCGTTATCTCGGTGACGGATCCCAGTAGTCCAGGGACCATCACTTTTCCGGTCGTGATGGTAGAGTGGATTAGGTGTCCTGTACACACCAGTTGCATTGTGCTCTTGGCAGTATGGGTTCGTGTCACTTCTGGGGTGTGAGTTTTATATATATATATATATATATATATATATATATATATATATATATATATATATATATATATATATATATAGACACACACACACACACACAAACAACACACACAGAAATCCTACTGGGAGGGAGAAATCCTACAAGAGTCAAATAGAGAGAAAGATCTGGGGTTGATATCACACCGAACCTGTCCCCAGAAGCCCACATCAAAAGAATATCATCAGCGGCATATGCTAGACTGGCCAACATAAGAACTGCCTTTAGAAATTTGTGTAAGGAATCTTTCAGAACCCTGTATACCACTTATGTAAGACCAATCCTGGAGTATGCAGCTCCAGCCTGGAGTCCATACCTAGTTAACACAGACAAAGTTAAGAAGATTCAGCGGTATGCCACCAGGCTCGTCCCGGAGTCCGGAACTGAGAGGATGATCTACGAGGAAAGGCTAAAGGAGCTGAACCTCACATCCCTGGAACAGAAGAGTAAGGGGAGACATGATACCACCTACAAAATTCTAGGGGAATTGACAGGGCGGACAAAGAGAAACTCTTCACCACGGGTGACACGAACAAGGGACACAGGTGGAAACTTAGTACCCAGATGAGCCACAGAGACGTTAGAAAGAATTTTTTCAGTGTCAGAGTAGTTAACAATGGAATGCATTAGGCAGTGATGTGGTGGAGGCTGACTCCATACACAGTTTCAAGTGTAGATATGATAGAGCCCAGTAGCTCAGGAATCTGTACACCTGTTGATTGACAGTGAGAGGCGGGACCAAAAGCCACAGCTCACCCCGCAAGCACAATTAGGTGAGTACAAAAAAGGTGACACCCCTAGGGTCAACACTTGCATCAGAGGAGCTCCAGCATATTTCAACAATCCTAAGTATTGTAGTACAGGTTGAGGATAGTGAGTGGTGTCCCAGAGATCATAAAGGTATAGTGCTTTTGAAAAATAGATGAGATAATAGGAATGTGCCAAGGGAAGTGAAAAATTGGGTGAGAAAAAGTTGCCCCTATAGTGTTTACAGTGCAGAGAAGAACATTCAAGATGGCCACTGACAAGAGGAAATACAAAACAGAGCTTGATTTTGAGGGATTCAATGAAGAAAGCATTGATATTAGCAGTCTACACAACAAGTTGGTAAAATTAGATACTATAGTGAACTCTCATGTAGAAATAATTAGTAAATTGAAAGAAAGTAATGATCATTTGAATAGCAAAGTTTTAGGTCTTGAGGGTTTAGTGAAAGACTTGCGCAAGGAAAAGAGTCAATTGGAAACAAATTGCAAAGCCATGGAAGAAGAAAATATACTCTTAAAAATAGCTTTGGAAGAAGTTAGAGCAAATTTAAACATAAATGATTACAATAGGCTAGGCAAGGAAATTCAAGAGGAGAAACAGCTTTTGTCAGCACAGATGGAGGAAGTTACACAGGGAATAGAACAGTGCAAGAAAGATATGCAACTCACTTATGCACAAGTGGCCAAGGAGAAGAAAAAATGGAAGCAGCAGTAAAGGAAGCCCAAAATGCAGCAACCAAGATAAAACAAACATTAGGCTGGAAGTGAGAAAGGAATTGGCATCTAACCCGAGGTTGGTGCAAAACACAGTTGATCGGAGTAAGTCCCTGATAATTTTTGGCTGCAAAGAAAAGGAGATAACATCTAGGTCAGAAAGAGCTGTAGAAGAAGCAAAAGTAGTAGATAAAATTGTTGGCCTCGTGGAAGGTCTTACAACCAAAGAGAATGTGTGCGACTACAGGAGAATAGGCAGATATGTAAAAGGGAAAGATCGACCTTTGAGGATCACCCTAAACGGTGCCAAGCAGATGGAAGAAGTACTAAGGAATGCTAGAAAGTTACAAAGTGATGAGGATGGGAAAATGTGGTCATTAAGACGAGATCTTTCAAGAGAAGACAGAGAGAAGCTGAAACTGAACCTCGCTGAGGCAAAACGTTTAAATGAGAGCAGGAATGAAGAAGAAATCAAATCTTTTTTCTACAAAGTGTTAGGGGTAGGCAGACCAGTAAAGTGGTACATAAAGGCAAACCAACACAATCAATAGAGAGAGGGGGAGTGAAGAATAAGGAGAGGGGGAACAAGTTCCTGAAGATTGCATACACCAACATAGATGGAGTAAGATCGAAGATATTGGAGTTAAGTGATGTAATACAGATGCAGACACCAGACATTGTTGCACTCACGGAGACAAAACTTGAAGATGATATTTTAAATGAGGTCATATTCCCAAGGGGCTACTCAATTTGGAGAAGGGACAGAAAAATTAGGAAAGGCGGTGGCGTTGCTGTGCTGGTGAAAGAACACATAAAGGTGAAGGAAATAATGACTGCCAATCCACAAGAGGTTGACATAATAGCACTAGAGATCTGCCATGAAGATGATAAACTAATGGTCATAAATGCATATAGTCCACCACCAAGCAGCACATGGTCAAAGGAGGAGCTAGATAGTAAACGAGAAGGTCTTATAACAATAATGAGAGAGATTATAGCGAGAGCGGATAACAATAGGTCACGACTGTTGATAGTTGGTGACTTCAACTTGAAATCCATAGACTGGGAAGCATATGAAGCTAAAACAGAAGATTTTTGGACCTGTAAATTTGTAGACCTCATCCTGGAAACATTCTTGTATCAACATGTTAAACAAGCTACGAGGATGAGGGAAGGGGACGTTCCCTCCATGCTAGATTTGATATTTACCAGGAAGGAGGAAGAAGTATTTGACATTCAGTACCTTCCTCCCTTGGGTAAAAGTGACCATGTCTTTTTGGGAATAAAGTATGCAATGTGTTATAATCTGGAAGAAAATAAGGAGGATGAGGCAGTTGAAAAACCTGACTTCAAGAGAGGACATTATGGCAACCTTAGAAATTTTTTTAGTGAGTATAATTGGACAGACTTGTTGCTAGGCAAGGAAGTGAATGAGATGTATGTCAAGTTTTGTGAAATATATGATAAAGGCACAAACAAATTTATACCAAAACAGAGATGCAGAACTAGGAAACAGGATTGGTTCAATAGGAATTGCGAGAGGGCCAGAGACCAAAAGACACAAAAATGGAATCAATACAGGAAGAGGCCAAACCCCCAAACATACAAACGATACAAAGATGCAAGAAACAACTACACAGCAGTGAGGAGAGAGGCAGAAAGAAATTTTGAAAAAGGGATTGCAGACAAATGTAAAACAGAACCAGGTCTATTCTACAAATTCATAAACAACAAATTGCAGGTAAAGGATAATATTCAGAGGTTGATAATGGGAAATAGATTCACGGAAAATGAAAAGGAAATGTGTGAAACACTAAACGAAAAGTTCCAAAGTGTGTTTGTACAAAATGAAATCTTTAGGGAACCAGACACAATAAGAATTCCAGAGAACAACATAGAGCACATAGAGGTGACTAGAGACGAAGTGGAAAAAATGCTCAAGGAGCTAAGTAAGAACAAGGCAGTTGGTCCAGATGGAGTTTCACCATGGGTTCTGAGAGAGTGTGCACCTGAGCTCAGCATTCCACTTCAGCTGATTTTTCAGGCATCCCTGTTTACAGGAGTTGTAGCTGATGTGTGGAAAAAGGCTAACATAGTTCCAATCTACAAAAGTGGAAGCAGGGAAGACCCCCTTAATTATAGACCTGTATCATTGACAAGTGTAATAGTCAAAATATTGGAAAAAATAATTAAAACTAAATGGGTAGAACACCTGGAGAGAAATGATATAATATCAGACCGACAGTATGGTTTTCGATCTGGAAGATCCTGTGTAACGAACTTACTCAGTTTTTATGATCGAGCAACAGAGATTTTACAGGAAAGAGATGGTTGGGTTGACTGCATCTATCTGGACCTAAAAAAGGCTTTCGACAGAGTTCCCCATAAGAGGTTGTTCTGGAAACTGGAACATATTGGAGGGGTGACGGGTAAGCTACTAACATGGATGAAAAATTTCCTAACTGACAGAAAAATGAGGGCCGTAATCAGAGGCAAGGTATCGGATTGGAGGAATGTCACGAGTGGAGTACCACAGGGTTCAGTTCTTGCACCGGTAATGTTCATTGTCTACATAAACGATCTACCAGAGGGATTACAGAATTACATGAACATGTTTGCTGATGATGCTAAGTTAATAGGGAAGATAAGAAACCTAGATGATTGTCATGCCCTTCAAGAAGACCTGGACAAAATAAGTATTTGGAGCAACACTTGGCAAATGGAATTTAATGTGAATAAATGCCATGTTATGGAATGTGGAATTGGTGAACATAGACCCCACACAACCTATAAATTATGTGAGAAATCTTTAAAGAATTCTGATAAAGAAAGGGATCTAGGGGTGGTTTTAGATAGAAAACTGTCACCTGAGGACCACATCAAGAACATTGTGCGAGGAGCCTATGCTACACTTTCTAACCTAAGAATTGCTTTTAAATACATGGATGGAGAAATACTAAAGAAATTGTTCACGACTTTTATTAGACCAAAGCTGGAATATGCAGCGGTTGTATGGTGCCCTTATCTTAAGAAGCACATCAACAAACTGGAAAAGGTGCAACGACATGCCACTAAGTGGCTCCCAGAAATGAAGGACAAGAGCTATGAGGAGAGGTTAGAGGCATTAAATATGCAAAAACTAGAAGATAGAAGAAAAAGAGGCGATATGATCACTACGTACAAAATAGTAACAGGAATTGATAAAATCGACAGGGAAGATTTCCTGAGACCTGGAACTTCAAGAACAAGAGGTCATAGATTTAAACTAGCTAAACACAGATGCCGAAGAAACGTAAGAAAATTCACCTTCGCAAATAGAGTGGTAGACGGTTGGAACAAGTTAAGTGAGAAGGTGGTGGAGGCCAAAACCGTCAGTAGTTTCAAAGCGTTATATGACAAAGAGTGCTGGGAAGACGGGACACCACGAGCGTAGCTCTCATCCTGTAACTACACTTAGGTAATTACACTTAGGTAATTACACACACACACACACACCACACACACACACACACACACACACACACACACACCACACACACACACACACACACACACACACACACTCTCTCTCTCACACACTCTCACACACTCACACACTCACACACTCACTCACTCACTCACTCACTCACTCACTCACACTCACACTCACACTCACACTCACTCACACTCACTCACACTCACTCACACTCACACTCACACTCACTCACACTCACTCACACTCACTCACTCACTCACTCACTCACTCACTCACTCACTCACTCACTCACTCACTCACTCACTCACTCACTCACTCTCTCTCTCATTATTATTATTATTATTATTATTATTATTCCCTGAGAATAATAATTCTCCCTGAGAGTTACAGGGAGCCACCAGAGCCCTGGTGGCTCCCTGTAACTATCTCGCTGAGATTGCTCCAATCTGCCAGTCAAATCAGTTGTATGCATTCATTTGGCCTGCCAGCTCTCTCTCTCTCTCTCTCTCTCTCTCATTATTATTATTATTATTATTATTATTATTCCCTGAGAATAATAATTCTCCCTGAGAGTTACAGGGAGCCACCAGAGCCCTGGTGGCTCCCTGTAACTATCTCGCTGAGATTGCTCCAATCTGCCAGTCAAATCAGTTGTATGCATTCATTTGGCCTGCCAGGGACTAGAACCAAATCCATGGCCTCGTCACATAAGGTGCAGGGAACAAATGACATTCCACCAGAAAGAAAATCCTCGAGGTAATCTTCAAGGGTGCAGCAATACCCCACGTTGCAATTCTTTTTTACCATGTTGTGGCGTAGTTGTTTAGAGCATACATCTGGGAATTCCCAGTACATAGGTTCGAATCCTTATCATGGATTCTGTGGATTTTCTCTTTGATATATCACATAATAATGTGATTTCTCTGTGTATGGATATTCCACCATTTCACTGGGAAAGTTTCCAGAAAGTCAGTGAAGCTTTACAAACAACAGCTGCATTCCCAAGACTAAAAAAAAAGTTAAGTAACTCTACAAACAAAAATAAATAAAATAAATAATGGCCAACACACAATTAGCTAAAAACTGAAACTACCAAATGCTGCCACCAGGTGACCCAACAGGTGACCTGGTGATGCCAGGTGACCCAGCATCAGCCCACAGATCATTTCAGGAGCAGATAAACACTATCACAAACCATCAAACATGGAGGGAGGGAAGGAGGGAGAGAGACAGGGAACCAATGGGGCTCTACCAGAAAGAGGAATTTCACTATATTCAATGCTTTGTTTCTGGGAGAACATCTTGGTGGCTCCCTGTAGCTAAATATACAGAGAAAATTAGAGGGACTTGAAAGAGAGGAGGAGGAGGAGAAGTAGCAGGCACTAACACAAAATAGAGACCAACAGCTGAGAAATATGACTCGGGGCAACACAGGACTGAAGAGCACCAGGACATTGACTAAATACCTGGCTACCATTCTAAATATTCTAGATCTGGTCTTTACGAACAATGAAGACATTATCAGAGACATTACGATATCAGATACCACATATTCAGATCACAAGCTCATTGAAGTGCAAACTACCATCAATACTCAGAATAGACCTAAAACGTTGATAAAGCGAGAGGGGCTATTCAGTAAATTCAATTTTAATAATAAAAGGATAGACTGGGAGATAATAAACAGGGAACTTAAAAACATTCCATGGGAAACTGTTTTAAGTAAAAAAGTCCTACAGAAGGAATAGAAAAACTGACTTCGGAAGCGTATCAAGTCTGTCTGAAACATGTTCCTTTGAGGAAAGCCAGAAAGAGATCCAACGTAGAAAGAGAACGCAGAAGACACTATAAACGCAGGAAAAGAATAACGGAACTGCTTATGCAGACACGAATTTCCCGTCAAAGAAGGAATAATTTAAATAGGGAGATTGAAGAAATCGAGCGGAAATTGAAACACTCATATGAAACTGAAGAAAGGCAGTTAGAACAGAAAGCAATTCAGGAATAAAGAAAAATCCAAAATACTTCTTCACATATGCGAAATCAAAAGCAAAAACTACTGCCAGTATTGGACCTATTCGTACAAGTGAAGGTTCATACACGGAGGATGACAAAAGAAATTAGTGAAATCCTAAAAAAGCAGTATGAGGACATGTTTAGCACTCCAATAAACAACATGAAAGTAGAAGATCCAGACAATTTCTTTATGCGGGATATCCAAACCCCTGTAAATATAACTGATATCAACACGAGCGCACTAAATTTTGAAAGAGAAATTGAAAACATGCCCATGCACTCGGCCCCAGGTCCAGACTCATGGAATTCAATATTTATAAAGAAATGCAAAGTGCCGGTAGCACAGGCACTCAGTATAGTGTGGAGGAAGAGCTTGGACACGGGGGAGATACCAGATGCACTTAAAGTAGCAGACATAGCCCCTCTACACAAGGGAGGGAGCAAAGCATTGGCAAAGAATTATAGACCAGTTGCACTAACATCGCACATAATAAAAGTATTTGAGAGAGTGATTAGGAGTCAGGTCACCAATTTCATGGAGACCAATGACCTTCACAACCCAGGCCAACATGGATTTCGAGCGGGAAGATCGTGCCTCTCACAGCTACTTGAGCACTACGATAAAGTCACTGAGGCATTAGAAGAAAAACAGAATGCTGATGTGATATACACGGACTTCGCAAAGGCATTCGATAAATGTGACCATGGCGTGATAGCACACAAAATGAAGTCAATGGGAATAACCGGTAAAGTAGGACGCTGGATACTCAGTTTTCTGTCAAACAGGACTCAGCGAGTAACGGTCAACCATATAAAATCTAGTCCAAGTGCAGTTAAAAGCTCTGTACCTCAGGGTACAGTCCTTGCACCGCTGCTTTTCCTTATTCTCATATCAGATATAGACAAAAATACAAGTCACAGCTTCGTATCATCCTTTGCAGACGACACAAAAATCAGTAAGAAAATTACCTCGGCTGAAGACATTGAAAAACTTCAAGCTGATATTAATAAAGTTTTCGACTGGGCATCAGAAAATAATATGATGTTTAACAGTGACAAATTCCAGGTACTCAGGTACGGTAAAAATGAGGACCTTAAACATAATACAGGGTACAAAACACAATCAAATGTGCCCATAGTAGGAAAACAACATGTAAAGGATTTGGGAATAATGATGTCTGACGACCTAACGTTTAGGGAGCATAACCAAGCAAATATTGCGACAGCCAGAAAAATGATAGGATGGATTACGAGAACTTTCAAATCCAGGGATCCCATCACAATGCTTGTACTCTTCAAGTCACTTGTGCTGTCCCGTCTTGAGTACTGTTCAGTACTCACTTCCCCCTTCAGAGCAGGAGAGATTGCTGAAATAGAGGGAATACAGAGAACATATACGGCACGCATAGACGCGATAAAGCACCTAAATTATTGGGATCGTCTCAAAGCTCTCCAAATGTACTCACTAGAAAGAAGACGAGAGAGATATCAAATAATATACACCTGGAAGATACTGGAGGGCCAGGTCCCAAATCTACACAGTAAAATAACAACGTACTGGAGTGAACGATATGGAAGAAAATGCAGAATAGAACCAGTGAAGAGCAGGGGTGCCATAGGCACAATCAGAGAACACTGTATAAACATCAGAGGTCCGCGGTTGTTCAACGTCCTCCCAGCAAGCATAAGAAATATTGCCGGAACAACCGTGGACATCTTCAAGAGGAAACTAGATTTATTCCTCCAAGGAGTTCCGGACCAGCCGGGCTGTGGTGGGTATGTGGGCCTGCGGGCCGCTCCAAGCAACAGCCTAGTGGACCAAACTCTCACAAGTCAAGCCTGGCCTCGGGCCGGGCTTGGGGAGTAGAAGAACTCCCAGAACCCCATCAACCAGGTATCAACCAACCAGGTAAGGCAACAAGATATATATCTGGCCAACCGAGGTCCTACTACTGAGGGTCTGGGGAGCTAACTGACTACCGCAAGCATGGCTGGTGGCTGAGAATCTGGCATGACGTCAGAGGCCTACTCGGCTGTGATTGGTTATGTCCAACTGGCGGGGAATTTGAATATAACAGTACTCACTGATTGTCCTCACTGATTGTCCTCCTGATTGTCCTCACTGATTGTACTCAATGATTGTACTTACTGATTGTCCTCACTGATTGTACTCACTGATTGTCCTCCCTGATTGTACTTACTGATTGTCCTCCCTGATTGTACTCACTGATTGTCCTCACTGATTGTCCTCCCTGATGTACTCACTGATGATGTCCTCCCTGATTGTCCTCACTGATTGTCCTCCTGATTGTCCTCCCTGATTGTACTCACTGATTGTCCTCCCTGATTGTCCTCCTGATTGTACTCACTGATTGTCCTCCTGATTGTATACTGATTGTCCTCACTGATTGTCCTCAATGATTGTACTCCCTGATTGTCCTCCTGATTGTCTCCCTGATTGTACTTACTGATTGTCCTCACTGATTGTCCTCTCCTGATTGTCTCACTGATTGTCCTCACTGATTTGTACTCACTGATTGTCCTCCTGATTGTCCTCCCTGATGTGTACTACGATTGTCCTCCCTGATTGTACTTACTGATTGTCCTCCCTGATTGTACTGATTGTCCTCCCTGTTCCTGCTCACTGATTGTAATCTTACTGATTGTCTCCTGATTGTACTCACTGATTGTCCCTCACTGATTGTACTCACTGATTGTCCTCACTGATTGTCCTCCATGATTGTCCTCATGATGTCCTCACTGATTGTACTCACTGATTGTACTACTGATTGTCCTCGCTGATTGTACTCAGTGATTGTCATCACTGATTGTCCACCTGATTGTCCTCACTGATTGTACTCACTGATTGTCCTCCTGATTGTACTCACTGATTGTCCTCCCTGATTGTACTCACTGATTGTCCTCACTGATTGTCCTCACTGATTGTCCTCACTGATTGTCCTCATGATTGTCCTCCCTGATTGTACTCACTGATTGTCCTCCCTGATTGTACTCACTGATTGTCCTCACTGATTGT
>WNGS01030362.1:0-14829 GCA_020271785.1 Procambarus virginalis
CAGTGAACCCTATAAACCCCGTATTGAGCACCACTCCTACGACTTTCTCCTACAGTGAAGAATGTTTGTTCTGCAATAATGAACATCTTACTTATAAGTGTAGTACTTACCGACCATAACACCCGCATTCATCGTTTGCAAGATTACCAGATGCACAAGGTGCACGGTCCTCATGACCCCAATAGCTGTACTGTCTCCTTACGTATGTGCAACAGTGCCACAAGGGTAACACCATTATTCCTTGTGTGGGAGTGATCAATCAAGATCAACCAATCCTCCGTAGAAGACTACAAATTCTACTTCTGTACAGTATTGCAAAGTGCATCAAGACATAAGTGTCTTTCAACAGAGTCGACTAACACAACTACGTTTCCAACACTCAATTAAAACTGTCCATAGGGATCCAAGATTTCCACTCGTGGTCTCTTCGACCAAGGTTCGCAGAAAACCTTTATTTCTCAACAGCTAGTTGATCAGTTGAAACTGAAGCTATTGCTCGAGTGAATTTGAATATCTCGGATTCCTAACCAATAGTGGACCTCGTGACTACCAGGTTGTTAAAGTCTTGGTACGTTTAGGAGGCTGCACCAGCCCAATTCAAGCCATAGTCGTTGACAAGATCCCCTCAGATTTACATGTTACAGGTCTTGCTCAAACAGTCAAATTTCTTAAACGCAGCGGTATTAGGCTAGCAGATCATAAAATAAATACAGACTGTCTCAACGATGTAGGTATTCTTATTGGAGCTGACTTTTATTATAGATTTATTACTGGATGCACCAGGCAACGAGGTGAAACTTGTTGCTGTCAGCTGGGGGTAAATACTCACAGGACCGGTGTTGATCCAACAACATTCTAAATCTACTATCAACCAACTAATTCAATAGTTGCGTGACTAGGCCTAGAGCAGTCACCACTACATGTCAGAGACGAAACCGAGGATGATGAGTCCAATCCCCCTGTTCATAAATATGGGATTTGGACACCTTAGGCATAGTCCCTGATCAACCCAGTCCAGATGACACATGGACGTATCAACAATATCTTGATACTGTGATTTTCCAAGATAATCAATATTGGGTGAGACTCCCATGGAAGCTGAACCACCCACAGCTTCCAGTAAATTATTTCATGGCTCAACCCAATTAAATTCAATTAGCTAGGCTACGGAAGCAACCATAAATTGCAACTGTATCATGCTTTAATACAGCAACAACTTGCTAACAAATTTATAGAAGTTGTTGAAGAAGACAACCATAAGACAGGCCATTATTTGCCACATCATGCTGTCCTGAAAGATTCAGTTACAACACCAATCAGGATTGTATTTAATTGTAGTGCCAAATTAAAGGCAGACAGCGTGTCACTAAATGATTGTCTACAAACTGGACCTAGCCTAACCCAAAGACTACAAGATGTCTTATTACGATTTCGCTCTGGTGTTTTCGCCTATACGGCCGACATTAGTAAGGCCTTTTTAAGAGTAGGCTTACAAGAGACGGATCGTAATTTTACTAAATTTCTATGGGTGAAAGATCCACAGGATCCTAATAGTGAAATCATTACTTATAGATTTGCCTCAGTACTGTTCGGAGCGACATCTTCACCATTTTTACTCCAGGCTACTCTGGATACACATCTCAAGAAGTCTAATAGCCCCTACAAGACTGAGATTAGCAACAATTTATATGTTGACAATTTTCAAGGTACCACTAATGATGAGAATAAACTAGTGGAAATCTACCATGAGGCTAATCGTGAACTGTTGGGAGCTAACATGCCCCTACAGTCGTGGGCCTCCAATAATAAACAACTCAACCAAATAATCGAGGAAGAATTCCCAGATTATAAGGTACCTCATAAATTGAAAGTCTTAGGTATGGAGTGGAATACTTCCACAGACAAATTGAATATCAAGTCAGTGGAGATCAAACATTCACCTCTAACCATGAGAAAACTACTCTCCCATGTCAGCAAGCCATTTGACCCTTTAGGCCTACTCAGTCCTATACTAATTAAGGGTAAACTCCTTATGCAGGAGTGCTGGCAAAGGAATTTGAGGTGGGATGAAACGTTGCCGGAGGATCTCCAAGAAAAATGGCAGCAGTTGATTCCTGATTACAACAAACTTAGTATTCTACAGTTTCCTCGAAATACCTTAGGACTAAATTCACCCACAAATTTACATGTATTCTGCGATGCTTCAGGCAAAGCGTATGGCTCAGTAGCCTATCTAGTTAATACTCAACAATCATTTTTGCTTACATCTAAGGCAAGGGTAGCCCCGATTAAAAGGAGGTCACTACCCCAAATGGAATTAACTGCCTTATTAGTAGGTGTAAGACTGGCCCATTGCCTGATCAAAACCCTCAGTAATGTTCACCTTGGTGAAATAGTAGTGTGGTCGGACAATGAGGCAGTATTGCAGTGGGTAAAAAATGACAACAACAAAACTCCCTATGTCAGCAATCGAGTAAGGGAAATTCGTGAATTGTCTGCTGGTTATAAATTAAGACATGTCCCAACCAAGGACAATCCAGCTGACTATTTATCCAGAGGTTTGACTTTAAAGCAATTAGTTAAAACCGAGATGTGGTTTAATGGACCCCAATGGCTAGTTAGTGGTCAGTGGCCCCAACAGAAGCCGCAAGTCATTGTGACCAATATCACTACCCCTGTTGTGGATCCAGAACCCCCTCGAATTTTAGCTATCAATCCTCATCGCTATTCCATTTAAGCAAATTACTAAGAGTTACAGAAATGGTATTTGATTTCATCAACAAGATGGGGATCAAGTATCGATTTCCTAGTTCCATCAAATATTGGGTCAAACAAGCTCAACAAGAGACTTATGGGAAGGAATATGAACATCTCCCAGAAAGGTTGAGTAAGTCTCTGGGCATTTGGCTTGACTCAGACAACTATAACATTTTGAGATGCGGCGGACGTCTGCTTCATGCAGAAATAAATTTAGATACGAAGAATCCTATACTTCTTCCACGTCACCACATCATTACTAAACTCATAGTTTTACATTACCATGAGCATAATACATTGCATGGTGGAGTATTAGATACTCTTACTGAAATCAGACAACGTTTTTGGCTTCCCCAAGGTCGCCAAACTGTTAAATCTTTAATCAAGTCTTGTATAATCTGCAAGAGATATGATGCTCGAGTGTGTCCTTATCCAGGTCCACCGCCCCTACCTAAGGAGCGAGTCGTTCACCTTCGTCCCTTTGAAACCACAGGTGTCGACTATACAGGAGCACTAATTTTAACAGGCACACCGGACAAGATTCCAGTGAAAGCCTACATTTGCCTTTTCACGTGTGCTACCACACGTGGAGTACATTTAGAAGTCACTTCTGACATGAGTGCAGAAGCCTTTCTGCAAGCCTTTCGCAGATTTGCTGCACGAAGATCTTGCCCAAAATTAATGATCTCGGATAATGGATCTAACTTCGTGGCAGGAGAAGCTTGCTTACAAGAAATATGGAACCATCCAGAAGTACACTCTGTGCTCAAACAGAGACAATGCTATTGGAAATTTATTCCTCCAAGAGCACCATGGCATGGCGGTTTTTACGAAAGAATGGTGGGAACTGTTAAGAAATGCCTAAGAAAAACCTTACACAGGCAGAAAATTAATCTCACCGAGTTACAGACCCTTGTCGTGGAAATTGAAGCACGAGTCAACAACAGACCTCTAACCTATTTAACAGAAGATTTCTCTCAAAGAGAACCCCTAAGCCCCTCTCATTTGATTCATGGTGGTCTTCTGAGCCCTCTAATATCTCTAGGAGACGAGGATCCAGCTGACCCTTCGTGTGTCAAAGCAAGTGACTTGGTGGAGAGTTATAGACATCTTTCAAGAGTAATAGAGAAGTGGAATGAGGTCTGGACACGTGAATATTTAACTGCTTTAAGAGAATATCATTATGGAGCTGCAAGCCCATACAATAAAGTTCAACTTAAACCAGGTGATCTTGTCCTAGTAGACAGTGATGGACCCAGGTCAGATTGGCCTATAGGTAAAATTGTTGACATCCATCCTGACCGCCATGGTGTATTACGAATTGTTAAAGTTCAGTGTCGAGGCACTACTACCTTGAAAACACTAGAGAAATTAGTACCTTTAGAGTTAGCAGAACATGAGTGTTCTACAGATATACCTGTAACCCAAGTTTCAAAGAACAATGATTCTACTCAACCGAGCACAAGACCATCAAGAGTCGCTGCTCAGAACTGCAAACAGAAACTTAAACAATATTTTGATTCTATTCAGGAGTAGATAACTTATCATTTAAACTTGAGGTGACCATACTGATGCAGTGATGAGTTGATGTCCAGTCATAAGTTACGAGTCATAGTGACCCCCTGGACAGTAGCCTCACTGTATTGATGAGGTCTCCTTAATCTTAAATGATCCAACTATTCATAATTAATTTTGTTAATATCCTTCTGTATCTTACAAAGGAATTATTCAATAATTTTCAATGTTTATTTACGCCCCATGTTGACTTAGTCATCTACCACAGATTCGGGACATTCGTTAGGTACGTACTAACCTACTAACCCATGAATATAACTTCAGGATAGAGAAACAGGTGTACGTTAGTACTAATACCTGAACTACGACCCGAGTTTTCTCTCCCCGGAGTTATGTTGGAAATAACCAACAGTTTTATACATCATTGTATTTATACAACCTTTGAATCAACCAAAGTAGTTACTAAAATTACTAACTTATAGATTTAATCATTATCATGATTTATTCATTGCCAAATTCTTCCTAGTACGTGAGGAACGACAGACAGCAACATGAATTTTCTCCACATTTAGTTGGATTTGTAACAAGAGTCCAGTTTATCATTTCCTTTACTAAAAATAGTTAAGTTTGATTTCGTAGTATACTATTACTTACTGGAACTCCTTTATTTAACTAACATTTAAGTATTCTAGAGGAAATTACTTTGATGTAAATGATTTACTTTAATTTCCTCGATTGGCTGCACAACTTTTAGTAAGCCAATTTATGTTACTAGAACTTCTATTTTATCATAGAAGAATTTAATGTGATATTAATACTTGCTATTACCTCTTCCTTCCTTAGTCAATTGCAATAAATACATATTCATTTACGCTCGAAAGCCGCGCATGCGCAATAAGGAGCAGGAGGAAGAAGGGAGAGCGTCACTTGACGCGTGAACGAGAGCACGGACGCCATTAAGAGCGTGCAGCAGAATTGTGCTTGACCTATTTATTTCGCTCTCACGATCAGTTGAGCGGTGCCGCGTTATCTGGCACAACATAGCCGTGTCATAGACTATTATACGAGCATCTCCAGAGTCAACGTCTTTCAAGCAGCAGTTGGAGGACGAAGAGTTGCTCAAGTCTTCACATCAACGACACGAGGCTCGGCTGCTAAGTTTACCCTTTTTGTTATTATGTGGCCACTATTAACATTTAGGATAGCAGTCGTTAGGCCGAATGCAAACCAACAAAAGATAGTACGTGTCTTAATTAAATTTACCATCTAATTAGATGATTATCAGTTTATTTCTATGATACAAATTGTTCAGACATTAGCTGATAATTTACTACCGTCATCCTCATGATTTAGGATGTAAATGTAATTACCTATTGTGTAGAAGATTTCTACAATGTAATTGCCTTTCAGTACCAAGGCGACTTCAACCGAGGTGCTAGGCTTCCCCACCGTTCTGTGCAACAATTTACCCTATGCAACACGTCGTCGGTGGAGTGTAGCAACCGATCACTTCTTCCTAGATCACAGCTAAGCTGTCCATTTTTCCATCAGTAGCAATAACTCCATAGTTACAGTAGTGATCTCTTAAAGAGATCAATTATACTAACCCTTTTGATTTACTGATGCTGTTCAACATTTCAGTAGTATATTGAGGTGCATTTACCTCCATCAATATTATATATTCTATATTTTTACTCACACATTTGATTTACTCTGGTGAAGAACCAGCACCAGAATAATGCTAGGGATGTATTAATCTTTTAGCATGTAACCCCCCAATTTTGTGTAGTTAATTTGACTCCATTCATATAAGCATTACAGTTTTACCAAGATCCATAGGACACTAGTTCCTAGGATCAGTTTTTTCCATTGTCTCTTTGTTTTCCACTTTTTCTCAAAAAGTGGTGGTCCTTCATAGCTATCGAAGTATATATATTTACATTTATTTAATTATTAGTTACTGGGTCTCAGAGCCCAAAACAAGTTATTAGTTATTGGAGTCAGGTTTTCTCCACAACTAGTATATTAATGAATCCACTGGTTAACTGGTTCATCCGGTACTAAGATGACCAAATAATCTGTCATCCGACTCGAAGATGACCAATAATGTGGGTTCATAGGACCAAATAGTCCGTCATCCGGCTTGAAGATGACCAATAATGTGGGAACCGACCTGTGAGATTTATATATATTTAATTTATATGAATTTATATAGAATTTATATTTACGTTAATTTATATACTTCGATAGCAATTTGTATAATGTTGAGTGGACTGTATTTCTGCAATAATCTCACAAATCGATTCATACACATTAGGGGGGGTTATATTGAATTTATATTTATGCAGCTAATCAACTACAGTATTAAACTACATATATTGTTAAACATTAAAGAGGTTCCTTATCTTATTGTACAGCAGGCCTTAGTCCACCAGGTAAAACTAGGATGTAGACACCAAATTTTCCTCGTGTGAGGTAGCTTCCATCACCCTGGTAACTGATGCACAAAGCATGCTTCCTCGTCTTGTACCTGTCAAAGGGCGCTTGCTATAAAACCAGAATCCTAAATGACAGCTATATCAGAGAAAACACTGTACTTGAACCAAATAAAGACCAAGGCTTAATTACCTTTAGTTTGAGGCGATCTCGTATTCTAACCGGCTCACCCCATCTACTGACATTAATGGCCAAAAATGATTAGATATACGGGTTTCGGCAGAACACTTAGCTTGTTTATTGTTGACTGCGTGTTGATAATGGTAGACCTTTGGTTCCCATAACACTTCGTCCAAGAGAAATTAACAGGAGTCGTTTACTCCCGTGCGCCTCTGTGGTCTTAATAACAACAATGACTGACCACTCCCTATTCACTGACGCCTCCCTCACTTTGTAGAGATGACAGTAACTGATAGAATGGTCACATTTACTCTATTTTGATATTGATAATTAAGTTAATTTATATGAGATGTTTTTATGATGGTAAAAGTCCACAGACTAATGTATTTAAGAATAATTCCAACACAATAGCTGGTGAATTTTAATAGTATGTGGCTATGATATCCCGTTTTCTATAGACGGAAAATCCACTACAAGTTACATTTCTATGGGTAACTTGTTTATACAACAGCAGCAGCATTATCTGCAATTGTATGTAATATTATATGGTGTCGGATTTTCCGACAAAGATTACCATCCGAGTGCCGGCGGGGAAGTGGTTCATATAGCCTCGGCTATCACTTCCTTATGTCCGGTCGTGATGGTCAAGTGGTTTAAGGCGTCCCTGTACATACCAGTTGCGTTGCTCCTGGCAGTATGGGTTCGAGTCACTTCTGGGGTGTGAGTTTTCAGTTGTATCTTGTCCTGGGGACCATTCAGGCTTGTTTGCATTTGTGTTCCTCACGTGTTGCCCCAAAAAATGAGGTGATTTGATAAAATGCTATGCCCAAGATTACCATCCGAGTGCCGGCGGGGAAGTGGTTCATATAGCCTCGGCTATCACTTCCTTATGTCCGGTCGTGATGGTCAAGTGGTTTAAGGCGTCCCTGTACATACCAGTTGCGTTGCTCCTGGGAGTATGGGTTCGAGTCACTTCTGGGGTGTGAGTTTTCAGTTGTATCTAGTCCTGGGGACCATTCAGGCTTGTTTGCATTTGTGTTCCTCACGTGTTGCTCCCAAAAATGAGGTGATTTGATAAAATGCTATGCCCAAGATTACCATCCGAGTGCCGGCGGGGAAGTGGTTCATATAGCCTCGGCTATCACTTCCTTATGTCCGGTCGTGATGGTCAAGTGGTTTAAGGCGTCCCTGTACATACCAGTTGCGTTGCTCCTAGGAGTATGGGTTCGAGTCACTTCTGGGGTGTGAGTTTTCAGTTGTATCTACTCCTGGGGACCATTCAGGCTTGTTTGCATATATATATATATATATATATATATATATATATATATATATATATATATATATATATTATATATATAATAAGGAAGGGAGTACCACCTCTGGCTGGAAGAAGGGGGACCCATAGCCTCGGAGGAAATCACGCATAACGCATTGGAGGGAGTGTAGGTCCCCTCCAACACAGTTTCTGTGTGCTTTTCTCCTACCACCCCTTTCCTTTTTTTTATTTTATGCTTTATTGTGTATTTAAAGGTTACAAAACATACAAGACAAATGCCTAAAGGTTATGGATCTCTTGAAGCTCCTCTGCTTCCGGACAGGAACCGAGGACGCAGCAAGAATTTCCCCTCTGGATCGCCACACTGAGGCGCTGAAACAAAAAACTGCAAGCCCTTGGGTCTCTGGTGACGTCAATGAGCTTGGAACCCATTTCCTTGAGAAATCCCAAGGCACTCTTGCCCCAGGGGCCATGCGTCTCAGACGCTATGGAAACAAAGAGGTATTGACCTGCCAGTCGCCTGTACTTGAGTGATTTTGCTGTTTCCCTGTGGTTGACTGCCCCACCTGCTTGATCAGCTCCGAAGTGTACGTAGGTGTCAGCCAGGGTGGATACACATGTGTAGTCCCACACCAACTGTCTACCCTCCTTCCATGAGTATATGGTGATGCCATCAGGGCGAAGTGCGGGGAAATCCGGGTTTTGGACCCCTAGGATGCGAGGTTCTCTCTCCGCTGGGCACCTAGCTGAGACGAGGCTTCTCTTGATGATGTCATTGACCTCGTTGTGTCTTGCATGCCAGCCCTTTGTGCTTCCTCAATGCAACTCATGCAGTCCGTATTGGTCAAATAAAGCTGCGTATATAAATATATATATATATAGATATATATATATATATATATATATATATATATATATATATATATATATATATATATATATATATATATATTCAAAGACTTTAGTTACACACACACAGAACAACTATAACTGAACAGAGTTTTAAACAGCTTTTCTTTTTATACCTGCATTTGGGTGAGGTGACATGTTACAATGGTTTGGGGTGAGGTGAGAACAAACACAGAACACGAAACAATGGGTATAAGCTAAAGGGAAGAATAGATCTGTAACTGCAGAAGGCCTATTGGCCCGTATTTCTTGATGTTTCTATATTGGAGCGGAGTCTTGAAGTGGGTAGAATATAGTTGTGCGTTAATTGGCTGTTGATATATATATATATATATATATATATATATATATATATATATATATATATATATATATATATATATTTATATATATATATATATATATATATATATATATATATATATATATAATATATATATATATATGCGGAAAAACCACAAAGAAAAATGCTCATATACATTTTTCTTTGTGGTTTTTCCGCATACAAATGATCAGTGTTTGGTGATCGTCAATTGCATATATATATATATATATATATATATATATATATATATATATATATATATATATATATATATATATATATATATATATATATTTAGGGGTACCACCACTGGTTTAATTAAAGGGACCCACATCCTCGAAGAAGAAAATAAATAGTGTTCAGAGAAGACCTTGTGGATTCTCACTGAATACTTTAATATTTTCCTCTCCTACCACCCCTATTATTTTTTTAATATTTCTTTTATTTTATTGCAATGCTACAGTTTACAGAAAACACACGCTTATATATATATATATATATATATATATATATATATATATATATATATTTTTTTTTTTTTTTTTTGTGTGTGTATATTTATCTAACTTTATTTGAAAATGTCATTACACAAAAAAGTTACAGTATTGATTACATGCAGGGTACAAGCCTGCTTGTCACAAGTTGAAAAGCTCCTCCAGCTCCTCAGATGGCGGGCAGGAACCATGGATGCAGTGAGCATTTCCTCTCTGGATTGCCACACTGAGGCGCTGAAAAAGAAAACTGGCAGCTCTAGGGTCTCTAGTTGTTTCGATTAGCTTAGACTCCAACTCCTTCAAAAAGCTAGCAGCACTTTTACCCCAGGCACCAAGTGTCTCTGAGGCAATGGGGACAAAATTGTAGTGGTGCTCAGGTCTCTGTATTTACGTGACTTGGCCGCTTCCCGGTGATTGGCAGCTCCTCCTGCTTGAGTAGCACTGAAGTCAACATAGGTATTGGCTAAAGTTGAGACGCAAGTGTATATGCGGAAACACATATAGCATAGCATATATATATATATAGCATATATATATATATATATATATATATATATATATATATATATATATATATATATATATATTATATATATATATATATATATATATATATATATATATATATATATATATATATATATATATATATATATATATATATATGCGGAAAAACCACAAAGAAATGGGGTAGCGAGATGAACGTTTCGGCCTGTTAAAGCCGTTGTCAACACCAGACTGGTCTGGTGTTGGGTGTTCGGGTAATGACTACATCGCATTGCCTGGTCCGGTTACTGTGCTGACATACAAATACCTATTATTTCAAAACATGTCATAGCTTTTAATACTGCAGCTTTCAGGTCTCTGGGCATTTCTTAGTTTTTCCAAATCTGAATTAATTTCTTTAATTTGTATGCTTCTAATAATTGCATTAGATAGTCCAAAGTCATAATCAATATTTTCTTTCCTGCAAGCCTCATTATCCAATCGATCTACAAAGTCATGTTTTCCACCAGCATGGGAAGGGATCCACACAAATTTTATACAATAGTTATTATCATTCCATTTAATCAAGACTCATAAGCTTAATTATACCACAAGGCCTATTATAAGTTTTGTGGGACCCATTATCTTTCTAATGCTTTCTAAGTGGCTCACTAAAATTTTGTCTCCACTCTTTGGTACTATTTCTTATTCGCATTTGACTAGTTCGGTGGATTTAGATGATCTTTAGTTAAATGATTTTTAACAAATTAAAGAATGTTCCAAATCATTACTGATGATAAATTAACCGAAAAAAATTAATTCGAAAGAAAAGTTATTTCTTTCAAATCTGTATAAGAAATGTTTTAAAGAAATTTATTTGTAAAATTACCCCCAGAATTATTCCTTGGTTTAGTTAGGGTGATGATATTTTGTGTATTTGGTCATCAAAATTAAAACTGAAATGAATTTTAAGGAAAACTTAATGATCAAGTCACCTTTATCAATGTAAAAAATGCCAGAATGTTCTACATGATGTCCATCATGTCACTATTGGACTACATTGCCCTGCACCTTATGAGTCTCTCTAGCAATAGAATTAAAGCTTTAGAGAGAATTAGAAATGAATCCATGAGGATAATTCTTGAAACCCCCAGATGCACACTAGTCATCACATGAGGGTGTGTGTGAAAGCAACACAAGTAAAAAATAATTTTCCGGTTTGTTCAGCTCATTAGTTCAGATTTCTACTCTCTAATTTCGTTGCACATCGGCATATATACCAATGTCCTCATCGTTACTATTAGTACTCACCAAAACTGGTGGGTAGGCTGGATAATGAGGATTTATGTTTTGAGAGCATTTACTATCTATTACTGACTTGCTGGAGCCAGTTTTACATTACACATAACTAAGTACATATACGTCGAAATGTTACAGTAAATATTGAAATGTAATTAGTCTATTTAAGCCTCAAAGTGACCCACTCTTGACATCTATGATTTCCCACATATAAAGGAATTCCTTGATCTCACATCTAAACATTATATATTTTCACACATTTCACTGAAGACTGAGACAGTTTTGTCAACAATGTTTTGTGCTGTATTTTTTGTTAATCCCCGTGACGAGTACCAGACATCAAACCGGACCTCTTCACATATTTTGAGTAAGGTGCAGATGAATGTAACGTCAAGAGCATGAATATTTACATAACTTTTAAAATCTGTTAGCTGAACATGTTTACCTACTCCGTATGTTCGGAACAGATGTGTAAACATATTTGTAAACAAATAGTCTCTCGTAATAGGTTGTGGATTTGCAAAGAATTTCTCAGGAGAAAAATCAGCTGGCCGAAGCATTCTCTCAATGATCATATCTTCAATAAATGATTTTTTCTTCAAGTTATTCTGAAACTGAACATCATACTGCTTAGCATACATCCAGAAATGATCTTTAACATTGTAAGGTGTTGAAATGCTCTGATTCATTGGGGCACCATGGAAACCCGAAAGGAAGGTCTTGGAGTAATCTCTCATGTAACGACGCATATCAATGGGAACACGACACCTAATATTGTAGGCGTCTTGTGTCAAGCCAGCCTCCCTTACTACCTCAACAAGAGCCGTGTTAATTACACTCGTAAATCCCGAATTGAACGATATATTTTCAGACTGACACTTGGCATGAAACTTATCAACGTCTGAGATATTCAGAAAAACATTTTCCAAGTATTTTGTCTCTGCGTGAGATGGTTCTGGGGCTCCGAAAGCTTCAATGAGGACAGAAGTGGCAGGCTCTTGTTTTTTAAGTTTAAGTAATGAGCTCAACCGCTCAGGATCATTTTCAAGAGACGATTTTATTTGTTGGGTAATTTCTGATGTCTGACTGTGATCTGCAAGTTGACCAAATTGTAAATCATCAATGGGCTTTCCGCTGAGCATGTCATCAATGATTTTATGGAACCAACCAATAATCATCATGATATCAGCACCATCAATTGCTGCATGTTGGCACTCAAATATCACTGTGTTCCGATATGGAAATTTTTCGTTTATCTCTGGCCGAGGAGGAAGGGCTTCAGGGGTAGATGATAGAAGTCGAACGCGCCACAGAGGTCCATCGGTCAAATTTGTTGGCATGTTTATCAGTGACTGTGTTTCCTTAAGTGGATCTGACCCTTCAACAACCTGAGAGATAAAGTAACAATAATTTGTTCAGAAATACAGCCATATGAAACAAAGGATTAAGCAAGGTAATCCAGATAATAGAGCGATGTATCAATTATTCTAGAAAAAGTTGTTTTATTAAGAAGCCTGAGTTGCTTAATATAACATAATGAACCATAACAATTTAAGGAGATAATTAGACCAACCTTTCACTAATTAACCCATTGACCTCCATTATTTAACCAAAAGTAACGTAAGGGACAGTGTCTCATCAAAATGACACTGTTGGATAAAACTAACCCCAATGTCCGTTGATCTAAGCTATTAAGGCATTTGTTACTTAACCTTAAGTGGATAAAGCTTTAAAGTCCTTTGTTGGTTAACCTTAAGTGGATAAAGTAATTAAAGTAATTTGTTACTTAACCTTAAGAGGATAAAGCTATAAAGTCATTTGTTAGATAACCTTAAGTGGATAAAGCTATTACAAGCATTTGTTAGTTAACCTAAATAATAAAGGTGAATTGAGCTCATAAGGTCTAGCGCTTGAAGACTTAATGGGCTCTAAAGCGCTTCCAAACTTTACTTCATCAATAAAACTCAGTAATGTGTTACATAATCATTTTCCTTAATCATTTTCAATTTTCAAAATGTTTCAGTTTTTTTTAGATGATTCGTTCGCTTGAGGAATCTGTAATTATGACCGGTAAATATATTCACATTACAGCTTCTCCATTTGAATGACCTGATCATAGAACTATGATTACTAATTTACAAAATTCATTTGCAGCCACTTGTAGGCCCCTCATCGGTCTTATGCTGGAATATTATTGAGGTTCATCACATCTGTAAAAAAATGACACTGCTGCTTAAATGTAACATACAGAATGTCCAAATTAGTATAAATTTGTCGATGAAACGTTTTCACTAAGAAACAATATAGGAAATTCTGAGTCACTTGTGCTAATAGGGTTGAGTTCCCGCTATTGCTGGTAAGGGCTAGTGGTTTTGGGATTAAGGCCTATCTACCTATGGAGGATTATTAACCCTTAAACTGCACACCATAACCAGGGTTGTTTCATTGATAGTGTACACCACAACCAGGTTGTTTTAGGCCTATCACAATAGTGTAAACTCCCACGCATTAGCTTCCTCAGGCCTCCAGTAACCATCCCTCATTAACAACAACAAAATTATCCTGCGTCCCTTGTTTACCCATCTAGGGCCTTAGTAAGAAGATGAGGACCATGTCTGGTACATCACCACCCAGTGTCTGGACGTGCTGGGCGGCCGCAATTGGAACTAATAAACTTTTACCAACAGCAAATAAGTGATTACCATGTAAATATTTAAAGGCAAACTGTGTCCTGTGTGCAATTATAAGATTTAGGTTTTTAATTATAAATATATGTAAATGAATATGAACACATACATGGAGTGCATGTCTTTCACACATTTCTGTACATATGAATATTAAAAAAAACTACAATTGGTGACATTTTACAATTTACATTTTCATGTGAAAATGTAAATTGTCACTTTAAAAAAAAAAAAATATTTATTTTTTGTGTTCATGTTACTATGTTGATCCATTAGGAAAAGTTGGGGCAATTACCATGTAGACTATCTACAAAAATATTTAAAGAGTTTGAGGAGAAACCGATTTTCAGATCTTTGAAGCTGAAGAAGCAATTGTGTGTTGTTACGGAATTCAGGCCTTTTACCTATATCACGCTTATATGAGTCATATCACCCTGAATTGTATATACCTTGAAGCATGGGGAA
>WNGS01030373.1:6520-18301 GCA_020271785.1 Procambarus virginalis
TAATCCTCACCGAATACAGGTGTATTTGCGGCGAGGCATAGGCTGACAGGTACGACGGCATGGCCTTCTCTGCCAAAGGACAGGAGGATGGCATGCAAGACATGGCGAGGTCAATGACATTATTAAGAGAAGCCTTACCACAGCTGGTTGTCCAGCAGAGAGAGAGCCCCGTTACCTAATGTCCCACAACTCTGATGAGCCTGTCGTCGCCCAGACGAATCACGGTGAACCCTTGGAAGAATGGTAGACAGTTGGTGTGGGACTACACTTACGTTTCAACTTTAGCCAATACCTATGTTGACTTCATGCTACACAAGCAGGAGGAGCTGCCAATCACCGTGAAGCGGCCAGTCACTTAAATACAGAGACCTTGAGCACCACTACAATTTTGTCCCCATTGCCTCAGAGACACTTGTGCCTGGGGTAAAAGTACCTGCTAGCTTTTGAAGGAGTTGGGGTCTAAACTAATCGAACAACTAGAGACCCTAGAGCTGGCCAGTTTTCTTGTTTAGCGCCTTAGTTGCCAATCCAGAAGAGGAAATGCTCACTGCATCCATGGTTCCTGCCCACCATCTGAGGAGCTGGAGGAGGTATTCAATTTGTGACAAGCAGCTTGTACCCTGCATGTAATCAATATTTTAACTTTTTGTGTAATGACTTTTTCAAATAAAGTTGGATAAATATACACCATACAAAGAAATAGGGGTGGTAGGAGAAGAAAATATCAAAGTGTTCAGTGAGGATCCACAAGGTCTTCTCTGAGTACTCTTTATTTTCTTCTCCGAGGCTATGGGTCCCTACACTTGCCCAGAGGTGGTACCCCCTTCTAGGTTTAAATATATATATCTATATATATATATATATATAATATATATATATATATATATATATATATATCTATCTATATATATATATATTGTTGTATATTATATATAATAATATATATTATATATATATATAATATATATATATATATATATATATACACCAGTCTGGGCGCTGTAAACACGTGACCTCACTACAAGGGATGGAGTACACACAACCTGCTACAGACGAGGTGAGTTCTTAATTAACATGGACTTAACTGTGTTGTTATTTTTGAACACTGGGTTAATATTAAGGTTTTTCATGGCTGGGCAAGAATTAGTCCACCAGAATATGGTAATACCAACAAGTTTTTTAGTTCCTTTATTCTTATGTTCTTGGTGGTCAGGTGACCTGTCAGGCGGGTATAAGGTTTGTCTATACCTCGTTTCCTTCTTCATTCTATTTCGCTCTGATGAAGGCAAATTGAGCCGAAATTGCGTTTACCCTTCTCTGTTCTTCACATGTGGTTTGTATGCATACATATATATGTGTCATTGAATATGACTGCATGTCCTGTATTGATTATTTTCTTGTTTAGGGCTTCTATCCCTCTGATTAGTACTCTTGCATCTTGGTTTAAGATGGTTGGAAGATGAGTTCTCCAAAAATCATCTTCGTTCGAGGTGAAGAAAAATATATAAATAACCGTAGAATGTATTACACTTATTATAAAATTACACAACGTTTTGAACCTACATGGTTCATTCTCAAGTGAAGGGACAGCACAGGACATATTGGCTTTATACCATTAGGAGGTCAGGTGTAGACAAATAGACAAATACAAATGGGTCAAGAATAAGGCGCAAAGGGGAGAAAAGTAAAGCGTTAAAGTTTGAAGAAAAAAAGCGAAAACAGGGCCCGAAGCCCCCTGCACAGTTACACTTTTTTTTTTAACTTTTAAGAGTAAAACATAACTTCTAACCACAACAGAGACGTCATCATATTTTATAAAGTAAAGAATACTACCGACCTCCTAAACTCATATATGTGTGGAAGCCTAAACTCATATATGTGTGGAAGCCTAAACTCATATATGTGCGGAAGCCTAAACTAATTTATGTGTGGAAGCCTAAAGTAGTTTATATGTGGAAGCCTAAAACAATTTCGGTGTGGAAGCCTAATCGATATTCGGCGTGAGGGGCCTAATCCAATTTCAGTGATGAAAGCTAAACAATTTTCATTATATTCAAACACAAAGTTAGGCTTCTACATAAGCCAGCAATGAATGCAAAACATTACATTGTAATGTGGGATGAGTGAGGCGGTACTGAATATTTATGTTTTATGGACGAATTACTTTGATTGGCAGTGATTGTAAAATGTAGAACTCATAATTGTTCTGTGTGTCTGTCTGCCATTTAGCTGTAGGGGTGGCTTGGTTAGTTATGTTCTGAGTGGCTTGGTTAGGTATGTTCTGAGTGATTTGGTAAATTATGTTCTGAGTGGCTTGGTTAGTTATGTTCTGAGTGGCTTGGTTAGTTATGTTCTGAGTGGTTTGGTTAGTTATGTTCTGAGTGGCTTGGTTAGTTATGTTCTGAGTGGCTTGGTTAGTTATGTTCTGAGTGGCTTGGTTAGTTATGTTCTGAGTGGCTTGGTTAGTTATGTTCTGAGTGGCTTGGTTAGTTATGTTCTGATTGGCTTGGTTAGTTATGTTCTGAGTGGCTTGGTTAGTTATGTTCTGAGTGGCTTGGTTAGTTATGTTCTGAGTGGCTTGGTTAGTTATGTTCTGATTGGCTTGGTTAGTTATGTTCTGATTGGCTTGGTAAATTATGTTCTGAGTGGCTTGGTTAGTTATGTTCTGAGTGGCTTGGTTAGTTATGTTCTGAGTAGCTTGGTTAGTTATGTTCTGAGTGGCTTGGTTAGTTTTGTTCTGAGTGGCTTGGTTAGTTATGTTCTGAGTAGCTTGGTTAGTTATGTTCTGAGTGGCTTGGTTAGTTATGTTCTGAGTAGCTTGGTTAGTTATGTTCTGAGTGGCTTGGTTAGTTTTGTTCTGAGTGGCTTGGTTAGTTATGTTCTGAGTGGCTTGGTTAGTTTTGTTCTGAGTGGCTTAGTTAGTTATGTTTTGAGTGGCTTGGTTAGTTATGTTCTGAGTGGCTTGGTTAGTTTTGTTCTGAATGGCTTGGTTAGTTATGTTCTGAGTGGCTTGGTTAGTTATGTTCTGAGGGGCTTGGTTAGTTATGTTCTGAGTGGCTTGGTTAGTTAGCCTCTCTAAGTGGCTTGGTTAGTTAGCCTCTCTAAGTGGCTTGGTTAGTTAGCCTCTCTAAGTGGCTTGGTTAGTTACCCTCTCTAAGTGGCTTAGTTAGTTATGTTCTGAGTGGCTTGGTTAGTTAGCCTCTCTACGTGGCTTGGTTAGTTATGTTCTGAGTGGCTTGGTTAGTTAGCCTCTCTACGTGGCTTGGTTAGTTATGTTCTGAGTGGCTTGATAAGTTATGTTCTGAGTGGCTTGGTTAGTTATGTTCTGAGTGGCTTGGTTAGTTATGTTCTGAGTGGCTTGGTTAGTTATGTTCTGAGTGGCTTGGTTAGTTATGCTCTGAGTGGCTTGGTTAGTTATGTTCTGAGTGGCTTGGTTAGTTAGCCTCTCCTAAATGGCTTGGTTAGTTAGCCTCTCTAAGTGGCTTGGTTAGTTAGCCTCTCTAAGTGGCTTGGTTAGTTAGCCTAAGTGGCTTGGTTAGTTAGCCTCTCTAAGTGGCTTAGTTAGTTTTGTTCTGAGTGGCTTGGTTAGTTAGCCTCTCTAAGTGGCTTGGTTAGTTATGTTCTGAGTGGCTTGGTTAGTTATGCTCTGAGTGGTTTGGTTAGTTATGTTCTGAGTGGCTTGGTTAGTTAGCCTCTCTAGCTTGGTTAGTTACCCTCTCTGAGTGGCTTGGTTAGTTAGTCTCTTCGAGTGGCTTGGTTAGTTAGCCTCTGTGAGTGGCTTGGTTAGTTAGCCTCTGTGAGTGGCTTGGTTAGTTAGCCTCTCTAAGTGGCTTGGTTAGTTAGCCTCTCCGAGTGGCTTGGTTACTTAGCTTCTCCGAGTGACTTGGTTAGTTAGCCTCTGTGAGTGGCTTGGTTAGTTAGCCTCTGTGAGTGGCTTGGTTAGTTAGCCTCTGTGAGTGGCTTGGTTAGTTAGCCTCTGTGAGTGGCTTGGTTAGTTAGCCTCTCCGTGGCTTGGTTAGTTAGCCTCTCTGAGTGGCTTGGTTAGTTAGCCTCTCTGAGTGGCTTGGTTAGTTAGCCTCTCTGAGTGGCTTGAATAGTTAGCCTCTCTGAGTTGCTTGGTTAGTTAGCCTCTGTGAGTGGCTTAGTTAGTTAGCCTCTCTAAGTGGCTTGGTTAGTTAGCCTCTCCGAGTGGCTTGGTTAGTTAGCCTCTCCGAGTGGCTTGGTTAGTTAGCCTCTGTGAGTGGCTTGGTTAGTTAGCCTCTGTGAGGGGTTGGTTAGTTACCCTCTCCGAGTGGCTTGGTTAGTTACCCTCTCCGAGTGGCTTGGTTAGTTAGCCTCTCCAAGTGGCTTGGTTAGTTAGCCTCTTTGAGTGGCTTGGTTAGTTAGCCTCTCTGAGTGGCTTGGTTAGTAACCTAAGTGGCTTGGTTAGTTAGCCTCTGTGAGTAGCTTGGTTAGTTAGCCTCTGTGATTGACTTGGTTAGTTAGCCTCTGTGAGTGGCTTGGTTAGTTAGCCTCTCCGAGTGGCTTAGTTAGTTAGCCTCTCTGAGTGGCTTCATTAGGAAGCCTCTGTGAGTGGCTTGGTTAGTTAACCTCTCTGAGTGGCTTGGTTTGTAACCTCTCTGAGTGGCTTGGTTAGTTAGCCTCTCTGAGTGGCTTGATTAGTTAGCCTCTCTGAGTGGCTTGGTTTTTAGCCTCTGTGAGTGGCTTGGTTAGTTAGCCTCTCCGAGTGGCTTGGTTAGATAGCCTCTCTAAGTGGCTTGGTTAGTTAGCCTCTCTGAGTGGCTTGGTTAGTTAGCCTCTCTGAGTGGCTTGGTTAGTAACCTCTCTAAGTGGCTTGGTTAGTTAGCCTCTCTGAGTGGCTTGGTTAGTTAGCCTCACTGAGTGGCTTGGTTAGTTAGCCTCACTGAGTGGCTTGGTTAGTTAGCCTCTCTGAGTGGCTTGGTTAGTTAGCCTCACTGAGTGGCTTGGTTAGTTAGCCTCTCTGAGTGGCTTGGTTAGTTAGCCTCACTGAGTGGCTTGGTTAGTTAGCCTCTCTGAGTGGCTTGGTTAGTTAGCCTCACTGAGTGGCTTGGTTAGTTAGCCTCTCTGAGTGGCTTGGTTAGTTAGCCTCTCTGAGTGGCTTGGTTAGTTAGCCTCTCTGAGTGGCTTGGTTAGTTAGCCTCTCTTAGTGGCTTGGTTAGTTAGCCTCTCTGAGTGGCTTGGTTAGTTAGCCTCTCTGAGTGGCTTGGTTAGTTAGCCTCTCTTAGTGGCTTGGTTAGTTAGCCTCTCTTAGTGGCTTGGTTAGTTAGCCTCTCTGAGTGGCTTGGTTAGTTAGCCTCTCTGAGTGGCTTGGTTAGTTAGCCTCTCTAAGTGGTCAGGTTAGATATACTCTCTGACTGGCCAGATAAGCTCAGCTCTCTCAGCAGGCATCAGTTGACCTGTGGCAGGACAACAGCTCGTGGTTGCATTTTCACCTGATACTTCCCTCGACACCCCTTATGAACCCTGGTCTTTGTTTATAAATAGAGAGTGTATTTACTATTTGTGTCTCCAGAATCGAGCTATTGGCTCTTGGACCCTGCCTTTCTAGCAAATCTATTTTTCCTCTATTATACCTACTACATATACTTATATGTATCCATATACATATCATATTTCTAACACACGCACACCCCCCCCCCCCCTCTCAGGAAGCAGCCCGTAGCAGCAATCTAACTCCCAGGTACCTTGTTATAAATTTAAGGGCTGTTATGGGGGATCTTGAGTATTATGGAGAAGGGCCGGCAGTTAGAATCAGGATGTATCAAAATTAGGGGAGATAAGATAAGCCCGGCCCCCAATAAGAACATAAACAGTATTAAGTAGGTGGCTTAAGGTCAATACGTCAGCCTAGAGGTTTGATCACTGCTCCCCTACACAGCAAGAATGGATACTCCTTTAAAACTAACTTATTTATTATACCCTCTTAACAACCCCTCATATACATTAAATAACAATAACAATAACTACGTTACCACACTATCGTACGTTAAAAGCCTTGGTCCACATAGACAGGATACAAGGTTTTAAAATTAGGACAAGCTAGGGTAAAGTCTACTAAGCAAGGGACACTAGCAAGGACTCTAGGCAGCCTGGTACCACTTGATCACACGTGGTTCCACTGAGACCCCTTAGAGTAACTTAACAATATAAACACTAGCATAGCCTATACACATTACTACACACTTATGTCAGAAAACGACCATGCAGCACGGTACTTAGCTTGGTAAACTAGACAGAGGATAAGGTAAGGGAAGAGGAGAGGGATACAGAGCAACACAGGAGAGGTGTTGACTCAAACACAGCAGTTCAGAGAAGAACCTGAGCCTGGAGTCTGAGCTCTCTCCAGCTGAATCACTGCCGGCCGACTACTCAGCTAGTCGTACAGCAGCCCTCAATCCCAGTTTACTCGGACCTACTTTACTAATGCTTTCTAATCATTTGTAAACATAGTTAATACCTATTTTAATAATTAATTAACAACCACAAGCTCAGTCTTTTAATGCTCTGTGAGAACAATATTCATCTTACGTTTGGCAAGGGCAACTGGGATAAGGCATACTCCAAGTTTTAAGGATCCCTGATAAAAACATTATTGTAATTAATATCCTTCTCACATGATCCAATTCTATGAATTAATGTAAGGTAAATATTTAAGAGCTCAAATTGACCTCTGGTTTCCATTTGAGGAACCCAGGGTCGTAACACACCTATTTACTGCTAGGTGAACAGGTGCATCAGGGTGAAATAAAGTCTGCCTATCTGTTTCCGCCATCGCCGGAGATCGATCCTCCAGGCCATTGGATTACGAGTCCAGAGCGCTGTCCACTCAGCCACGAGAACCCTGTGTGTGTGTGTGTGTGTGTGTGTGTGTGTGTGTGTGTGAGAGAGTGTGTGTTTGTGTGTGTGTGTGTGTGTGTGTGTGTGTGTGTGTGTGTGTGTGTGTGTGTGTGTGTGTGTGTGTGTGTGTGTGTGTGTGTGCGTGCGTGTGTGTGTGTGTGTGTATTTGTGAGTGTATGTGAGTGTGTGTGTGTATTCACTTAGTTGTGCTTGTGGGGGTTGAGCTCTGGCTCTTTGGTCCCGCCTCTCAATCGTCAATCAACAGGTGTACAGGTTCCTGAGCCTATTGGGCTCTATCATATCTACACTTGAAACTGTGTATGGAGTCAGCCTCCACCACATCACTTCCATCACTTCCTAATGCATTCCATTTGTCAACCACTCTGACACTAAAAAAGTTCTTTCTAATATCTCTGTGGCTCATTTCGGGACTCAGTTTCCACCTGTGTCCTCTAGTGAGTGTGCCCCTTGTGTTAAATAGCCTGTTTTTATCTACCCTATCGATTCGCTTGAGAATCTTGAATTTGGTGATTATGTCCCCCCTAACTCTTCTGTCTTCCAACGAAGTGAGGTTTAACTCCCGTAGTCTCTCCTAATAGCTGGTACACAAGATGTCTACAACTGGTAGACATCTTTCAGCATGAAGCAATCACAGGGAGATAGCTTCAGGAAGCCACAAGGGTCTCCCTCCAGAAAGTTTTTTTTTTCAAAGTTGTCCAGGTTCTTTGAACTTGCTAGAATGTTTTATGTATCATTTATACGCTCTGTGATTGACTACAATGCTCTACATCTCACACTGTTTACTGAGAAAGAGCTGAAATCTCTTGAAACCTTGCAAAATGAAGCTATGCGTCTCATCCTTGGGGCTCCAAAGTCCACGAGAATAGTTAATATGAGAGCAGAGTTAAAATTACCTACTATAAGTGAGAGAATTTTGTCTATTAGCACAGTTTTCGGCGTGAAGGCATTGAGTAGATCTAGGCAACACATGAAGTTTCAAGCTAAATTTTTTAATATGCTGCACTCACCTGAGGTCTATAGAAGAAGAACGAAATCTGATTATTTATTTTGGTTCTACAAGGTAGCCAACTCCATCAAAATATTAAATATGTACCCAACTCAATTAATGATTAATCAACCAATTACTCCATGGGATAACTATGATCTATCAGTTGATTTTGTAAATGCGCCCAAGAAAGATAGTGCGCACTCTACATTATTAAAACAGTTAACACTGTGCAGCATCACTGAAAGTACTCAGTGTATGGGTAACGATGTGTATCAGTGCTATACCGACGGCTCTGTAGAAGAAGGTGGACGATGTACCGGATGTGCATGTAATATATTTGAACAATGTTCTCTCGTACATACAGCAATGAAGCGCGTCAATGACTGGGCAAGTACAACTCAAACCGAACTTGCAGGCATATACCTTGCCACTGAATTTTTAAAAGACAAAGGCAGTGGACTTATATACTGTGACTCGCAGAGTGCACTCCTGGCATTGAACGCACATATTAGTGACACCCAGAAAATAGTCAGTGATATTCGAATGAATGTTTTAGCTGCTAAAGAAAACAGATTTGAAATTAAATTCCTATGGATACCATCACATGTTGGCATCTCAAGGCATGACACTGTTGATATGCTTGTAAAGACAGCCTGTAGAAAACCAGTGGTAGAAATTGATATGGGTGTTTCATTAGCAGTGACAAAGAGAATACTTAAACAAATATCTAATGAAGATCTCACCGACCTAACAAATTCACAAAGACCTGAAAGTTGTAGCATTAAATATTATGATAGATATCGTGAGGAAACATTCACATATGGGACTAATAGAACAAGAACCCGGCAATGTGATCTTATAGTGGCCAGAATACGCCTGGGATATAGACGTATCTGGCAGCTTTCTCAAAACCCAAATGTCGAGTACACAATGTGTCAACTTTGTGAAAGAGAAAACATGCACTCTCTTGAACATTCTATTGTAGAATGTCCCATATTGTCTGACTTTCGTCCTCCTGGGCTGAGGTATGCTGAACTGTGTAATTACTATATGAGTACTGGAGCACTTGATGATATATTGGACTTGTATCCAAGATTGACCATGTAATGTATCATTTATACAATGTATGTATGTGATGTAACTATATAGGGAGCCGGTCGGCCGAGCGGACAGCACGCTGGACTTGTGATCCTGTGGTCCCGGGGTCGATCCCGGGCGCCGGCGAGAAGCAGTGGGCAGAGTTTCTTTCACCCTATGCCCCAGTTACCTAGCAGTAAAATAGGTACCTGGGTGTTAGTCAGCTGTCACGGGCTGCTTCCTGGGGGTGGAGGCTTGATCGAGGACCGGGCCGCGGGGACACTAAAGCCCCGAAATCATCTCAAGATCTCAAGATATAACCTGAGCTTGTAAAAGCATCTTAATCATCTTCAGTGATTAAGTGCTTAATTGCACACTAGTTTCTCTGTCAGCTATCTCACCCTGTCAGAGTAAAAGAGACAAATGTATGTGAATGCATGTGTGTGTATATATGCATATATATATATGCATATGTATGTATATATGTGTGTGTATGTATATGCATGTGTATAAAGTACATATGGAAGCTAATCAGAATTGCATTTCACCTTTGGCCACACATTGTAAATGTGTGGCCACGTTTGTGGTAGAAAATAATAAAAAAAAATATAAAAATAAAAAAAATAAAAAATAAACCGTCAATCAACTGATGTACAGATTCCTGAACCTGATGGGCTCTATCATATCTACATTTGAAACTGTGTATGGACTCAGCCTCCACCACATCACTTCCTAGTGCATTCCATTTACTAACCACTCTGACACTGAAAAAGTTCTTTCTAATGTCTCTGTGGCTCATTTGGGTACTCGGCTTCCACCTGTGTCCCCTTGTGCGTGTGCCACCCGTGTTAAATAATCCATCCTTGTCCACCCTGTCAATTCCCCTGAGAGTTTTGTATGTCCATTTGTATTTTGATCATGTCCCCCCTAGCTCTTCTGTCTTCCAGTGACGTCAGGTGCAGTTCACGTAGTCTGTCCTCATAACTCATGCCTCTTAGTTCTAGGACTAACCTAGTGGCATACCTCTGAACTATTTCCAGCTTCGTCTTGTGCTTGACTAGGTACGGACTCCATGCTGGGACTGCATACTCCAGGATTGGCCTTACATATGTGGTATACAAGGTTCTGAAGGATTCTTTACACAGGTTTCTGAAAGCAGTTCTGATGTTAGCCAGCCTCGCATAGGCCGCTGATGTTATTCTTTTGATGTGGGCTTCAGGAGACAGGTTTGGCGTGATATCAACTCCCAGATCTTTCTCTCTGTCCGTTTCGTGAAGGACTTCATCTCCCATTTGGTATCCAGTGACTTGCCTCCTAGTTCCTCCTCCTAGTTTCATTACCTTGCATTTACTTGGGTTGAACTTTAGTAGCCATTTGTCGGACCATTCCTTCAGTTTGTCTAGGTCATCTTGTAGCCTCATACTATCCTCCTCTGTCGTGATCCTCCTCATAATTTTCGCATCATCAGCAATCATCGAGAGGAACGAGTCAATTCCTTCTGGAAGATCATTTACGTATATCAGGAACAGTATAGGTCCAAGGACTGATCCCTGTGGGACTCCACTGGTGACTCCCCGCCACTCCGGGACCTCACCTCTCACGGTGACTCGCTGTGTCCTGTTGCTTAGGTACTCTCTTATCCAGTGGAGTACCTTCCCTTTTACTCCTGCCTGCATCTCCAGTTTGTGCACTAGTCTCTTATGTGGTACTTTGTCAAAAGCTTTCTGGCAGTCCAGAAATATGCAGTCTGCCCAGCCCTCTCTCTCTCTCGCCTGATTTTTGTTGCCTGGCCATAGAACTCAATTAATCCTGTTAGGGATGATTAGCCATCTCTGAACCCATGTTGATGTTGTGTTACAAAGTTCTTTTGCTCCAGATGTTCCACTAGATTCTCGCACAATCTTTTCCATCATCTTGCATGGAATGCAAGTTAGGAACACTGGCCTGTAGTTCAGTGCCTCCTGACTATCACCCTTCTTGTATATTGGGACTAAATTGGCCGTCTTCCAAATTTTGGCAGTTCGCCTGTTACCAGTGACTTGTTGTACACTATGGAGAGTGGCAGGCACAGAGCCTCTGCTCCTTCCTAAAGGATCCATGGTGAGATTCCATCCTGGCCTATAGCCTTTGTCACGTCCAAATCTAGCAGATGCTTCCTCACCTCCCTACTGGTAATCACAAACTCCTCTTGTGGTGTCTGGGTTGGTGTTCCCTCCCTTATCTCTGGGACTTCTCCTTGCTCTGAGGTGAAGACCTGCTGGAATTTCTTATTGAGTTCCTCGCACACTTCCTTGTCGTTTGTAGTGAATCTTTCTGCCCCTATCCTCAGTTTCATTACCTGTTCCTTCACTGTTGTTTTCCTCCTGATGTGGCTATGGAGCAGTTTGGGTTGAGTCTTTGCCTTGCTCGCTATGTCATTTTCATATTGCCTCTCTGCCTCTCTTCTCACCCTGACGTATTCATTCGTGGCGCTCTGGTATCTTTCTCTGCTCTCTAGTGTTCTGTTGTTTCTATAGTTTCTCCATGCCCTTTTACATAGCTGCTTTGCTAGCTTGCAACTCTGGTTAAACCATGGGTTTCTCATTTCCATTTTATTTTTTTCCTTTTGGACTGGGACGTACTTGTCTGCTGCCTCCTTACACTTCTGTGTGATGTAGTCCATCATGTTTTCAACCGTCTTTCGTCTGAGCTCTGTTTCCCAAGCTATTTCAGTTAGGAATTTTCTCATATCCTCATAGTTTCCCTTCAGGAATGCCGGCCTCTTGTTTTCTGGTCCCTTCCTTGAGTACACTAACCCTTCTTCGACCAGATATTCAAACAACAGTACACTGTGATCA
>WNGS01030376.1:6924-31665 GCA_020271785.1 Procambarus virginalis
CTGACACGTTGTTGATACTTATTAAGTTGTTTAGCTTAAGAGGGTATAGGTCACCTATGTGTGGTGGGTGAACTGGCGTCCAACACCGCTCGGCACGCTATCATCGGCGTCCTCGGCGATCTGCTTGAAAAAATTGACAACCCTTGGGCGTGTACCTAACTAACATTATATACAGTGATTTACCTATAGTGGCCGTAAACAAACAAGTTTTGAGACGTCCAACACCGTCTCGGACATGCATGAATAATGAGTACATTTCTTAAGATAATCCTCAAACTAAGCTATCCATGGAGCATCATGACTAACTAGCTAAATGGCTGCGCAAACTGAGGCAGGAGGTCCGGCTTCAGGTAGAGGTGATAGTTGTAGAGTCAGCGGACCAGAAGTTGCGCGTAGGAATTCATGATGCTCAGCCACAGTGTTATCTGTTAAGTAGATTATAAACGGCAGACACTAACGTAGGCACAATATATTACATGGCAATACATTGAATAAGCGACATTTCCACTAAAATATGGAGAGCATGAACGTGGCAGGAACACTAGGACCTACATAGTGTATAGAGACACGACAAGATCAATAAACTACAAATAAAGATACCTGAGGTGGAAGGGTCTATATACATTGAACCGAGGGGTGCGAAACGATTGTTGTAATCCCTCTTAATCTAGTCATAAAACTATGAATTCTTAGGTGCTAGTCCGTCATGAATGTAGTCTTCCGCTGCCATGTACGAACAGGCAGGGGAGGGGAACAGATAGAACGCATCCATTGTCCCTTACAGACTGGAACACCACAGTCACACGAAGATGAATCATCAGACTGTTGGTAGTGTACTGTCGAAATAACAGGTCTGGACCGAAGATTGTATGTGTGAGCACGCGGTGGGATAGTATCGCTGGGCGTGTCTGAGACCGAAGTGGGTGTCACAGTGGTAGGGTCAGGCAGTACGTTGTCAGGGACAGGAGTGTCAGGGACAGGAGTCTGGGTGTCATCGTCGACAGTCAGACGAGCTAATTTCATGTGGTTGAGATGCTCATGTACTTGTTCTCCAGTGGCTAGGTTTTCCAGCTTGTACTTATTACCTGTGATATGCTCAAGAACTCTGTAAGGACCAAGAAACTTCTCAGTCAGTTTGTACATGGGACCATCTCGTCGCTGGTTGAGGATCATTACTAAAGATCCAGGTCCTATCTCGTAGGTTTAGCATGAGCGTTTTGTAACCGCGTGAAATCGTCAGTAGCTTTAGAGAGATGTTCCTTGACCCTCTGGAACACCAGTTGAGTGTCTCTCCGTTTGACCTTAACATAGTCGTCATAGTTGTAGAGTGGCGCGGGCGGCGAGGAGATGATGGCATTAGGAAATCTCATGTCTGTCCCAAATAGCACAAAGTGAGGTGTGTCTCCTATGGAGGAGTTGACAGAGGAGTTTATCGAACATTGGACGATTGGCATAAGTTCATCCCATTTGTGACTGTCTCGATTGACTGTCACTCTGAGTGCGTCAAGGACCTTCTTGTTAGTTCTTTCAGCAAGGCCATTGCTAGCCGGCTGATAAGGCATTATTTACACTTTTTGATGTTGTACAATGTAGCCAGTTGTTCCAGAACAGAATTGTTGAATTCCGGGCCGTTGTCAGAGAGTATAACCCTAGGTGGACCATACCTGCAAATTATATGATCATGAAAGGCACTAGCTATAGTTTCTGCAGTCTTGTTTGGAATTGGAACCAGTTCACAGTATCTAGAGAAGTTATCTACCATAACTAGGAGATGTTTATTTCCTCTGGAAGTTTCAGCAAAATTTGTTAACAAATCCATAGAAACACGATCCCAAGGTGCATTAGTCGTAGGGTAAGACTGAATCGGGTTCGGGCCAGCAACATGGCCTCTGTGAGCTAAGCAGGTTAGGCATTGATCCACGTGACGTTCAATCTGTTTGGCCATTTTGGGCCAGTAGTACGTAAGACGAGCTTGCTTGATGGTGCGGTCCTTGCCAGGATGCGCACTGTGTGGGGCGTCGTGAACAAGTTTTAACACGGTAGGAACTATCGACGCAGGAATAACAAGTTGATGTACCAGTCTGGCAGGAGATCCAAGCATAACCTTGCGATGGAGCACATGATCTAAGAGTACTAGTTCCTTTAGTGGTACGGGTGGCTTGACCGTAAGAGTCGTGTGCGGGTCCACGAGAAAGCTTATGATCGGTGCCCACATTGGGTCTTGACGTTGTGCGAGTTCTACATCTCGCAAGTCTAATGAAGTGTATTCAACGTGAACAGAAGTGACGTAACGGGAGAGAGCATCGGCAACTACATTGTGTTTGCCAGGTAAGTATCCAAACGTGGGTAGGAACTCTTGTATGGTGAGCGACCAACGGGCAAACTTGCCTATGGGGTTCTTGTCTCTGAACAAGGGAATGATAGCTTGGTGGTCCGTCAGGACATGGACAGGGTAGTTATAGATGATATCTCTGAAATGTTTGAGTGCCCACACGACAGCCAACGCTTCACGCTCGGTTGTTGAATAATTCTTTTCAGCTTTGGAGAGGACTCGGCTCACATATGCAATGGCATGTTCCTTTCTGTCGCTAGTTTGAGCGAGTACGGCACCTAACCCAATGTTACTGGCGTCGGTAACTAAAATGAACGGTTTGGTGAAGTCTGGGAACTTGAGAACGGGAGAAGATATCAGGGCTTCTTTGAGCGTTTGAAATGCTTTCTCTTGATCAGTTGTCCAAACGAACGGAACGTCCTTCTTAAGGAGGTGAGTGAGAGGAGATGCAATCACTGAATAACCGGCAATGAAATGGCGGTAGAATCCAGCTAGGCCTACGAACTTTTGTACAGCTTCAGCATTATGAGGGACTGGAAAGTTCTTGACAGCTTCTATCTTTGAATCTAGAGTGGTGATGCCTTGTGAGGTGACGCTATGGCCGAGAAACTGTATTTTTTCTCTCATGAAGGCGCATTTGCTGAGTTTGATTTTCAGATTGGCTTCAGCTAGTTTCTGAAGGACTCGGTCCAAACTTTGGAGATGTGACGGTACATCCTTGGACATGATAATGAGGTCATCGAGGTAGACCATGAGGGTATTTCCTATCATTCGTCGAAACAGGTCTGTCATAAGCCTTGAGAAGGTAATAGGGCTGCTGCGTAAGCCAAAAGGCATGCGAGTGTACTGGTAATGACCATTAGGGACGGAAAACGCCGTCAGTTCTCGACTTTCTGGGTCGAGCGGTATCTGCCAAAATCCTTGCAATAAATCAAGTGTGGAAAAAACCTTATTCTGACCTATGTTCTGCAATAAGTCAGTAAGCACAGGAAGTGGAAATCGATCGGGAATCGTAACTTGATTAAGTTTCCTGAAATCAACGACGGGACGCCAAGAGCCATCCTTCTTGGGTACTAAGATTAACGGAGCATTCCACGGTGAAGTACTTTCTTCAATAACGCCATCGTGTAACATCTCGTCAATGAGTCGGTCTGCAACGGCTCGTTGAGAATGAGGCAATCTGTACGCGGGTACAAAAATTGGGCGAGTACCTGGTTCCAGTGGAATTTTGTGAGTAATGAGGTGCGTCAGTCCAAGTTGTTCACCTGTCAGTGCAACAACGTTGCGATGCTTGTTGAGGATGGCCAATAACTGAGATTGGGCGTCAGGGAAGTCAGTGGCACTAAGATGCACAGGTGAGATCGCGATCTGATCTGGATTTGTTGTGTGAGAGAGTGCATGTACCATTTGGTCAGTAGAGACCTCATCCACTACTCGCACCGGTAACGAATAATGGGCAAAGTCAACAATGTGTGTGCCTGATGCAAGGTGAATGTTGGCATTGGTGACGTTGGCAACATAAACAGCAGTAGTGTTATTCTGCACCTGATGTAAGGACGGTTCTACGTAGGTACCATTGATTTGACATGTGTCACTGTCAGCTATTACGTGTTCTAGGTCAGATACACCAGGTATTTTGACAATAACCTTTGTTAGTGCATGAGAATGTAGTACTGTGTCTTGGTGTAAGATGCCTCTGACCTGACTGATGTTAGACTCCAGGCAAGTAAGGTAATGAACAATCGCTGGGGCCCCTTGCAAAGATTCATTGACCTCACCGACCTGCGAGACTGTGGAAACGTGCGTTGGTCTGGTGTCAGTAAGTGACTGAGTGACAGGTTTGTTTGGCGTGACTGGTGGTCTGGTGTCAGTAAGTGGCTGAGTGACGGGTTTGTTTGGGCGTGACTGGTTAAGTGTACCCTGGTCTTCCCTGGTTTGTATGTACCTGACATAGTCCCAATGGTTGGTGAACTCATGTCCCATGGTGTACACACTGCAAAGAGGTACCACTGTATCACCAATTGTTGCTTCCCAACGGTAAGCGTCGATAGTAACTCGGTAGTCTCTCATGGTATTTAATCCTAGTAAAATATCTCCAGGGAATCGTACTGCACCGGCTATCACACATGGCACGGTGAGTGATCTGTCATTAACTATTAACTCTATGTCTGCTTCACCTAACGTTGGAGTCATTCCTCCAGTAAGTCCACCAAGGTTGGAAACAGACGACTGTCGTATATCGAGTCGGTCGCGTAGGCCATGAAGGGCATCTTGTTTAATGATGTTGACTCGAGCTCCTGTGTCTAGGAAAATCTTAACATGTCGACCCTTCAGAGTGGCTGAAATCAGAGGACCTTCTGTGTCTTGATAGGCATCCTGTTAAACATGTTATTACGAGACTGACACGGTCGATGTGGTGTCTGGAGTACATGTACATGAGTACCGTCAGTGTGTAGTTCGTCCATGTTATCCTCCTCTGCTAAGGTACCGTACCTGTTACAGGTAGGCACTGAGTATACAGGGAGGTCGTCTCGCTTCCCTACGTCATACCGTTTACCCAGGCTGCTATACCTTCCCCCGACTGAGAGTCATAGGGCTGATCTGTGTGTTCGTAGGTCATGTCTGCATTATCCCTGTCGGTCGGTGCGCCGTTTGTCACGCGCGAGTCACGGTGTCCATCTGTGTCGTGACTGTCAGTGGTTGCATACCTAACATGGGCAGTTGGTCGGGTTGCAGGGCTACGTGTAGGGCTCGGTCGGCGCTGGTTAGTTGTTGCAGCCTGCGGTTGCTTACGGGAAGGAGGAGTAGGACTAGAACGGTTAGTCTGGTTAGTACCGCGGCGGGCTCTACAGTCAGCAGTGTCATGTCCAGGTCGGCGGTGATATGTGCAATAAGAACGGGTGTGATCACGTGATCGGCCTGTGTAGTTATGTCTAGCATGCTGTTGGTAACGAGTGTTAGTTGATGTACACTCTGCTTTACGGTGTCCTGGTTTGCCACAGTTAAAACATTCTGGCGTTCGAGGTCGCTGAGGGTATTGAGGGGAACCTGTCCTGGAGTATGACCTGGGGCCATACGAAGGCGGAGGAGACCTAGCACGAGTCTGAACATGTCTAGGGGTAGAACGCGTGACAACATTCACAGTGGTATGGGAACTGTTTGCACGAAAAACGGCAGAAAGCTGGGCAGAATCCCGGGACTTTAGCCTGTCTGTGGACTCTACCATGACGTCCATTAAGTCCCAAAGTGTGTGGGTAGGACCAAAATTCCTATCCTCGATGTCTTTCAGTATGGCCTCGGGGGCATGACTCTGCATGGCACCGAACGCCAATAGTTTACCCACATTCTGTATAGTGAGGCTTCCACTAGCATCCCATCTAGAACCCATCAAGGCTTTCTCCAGTGAGTCCTGTAGCGTAGCTAGACGCGTGGCAAAAGCGTTGCGTGTTTCATCAGGACGCATTACTGCAGTAGCTAATTGGCGAGCAATGCCAAAGGGATCACGATCAACTACCGATATATATCTCCTACGAAAGAATTTCTTAAATTCATCCCAGTTTACAATTTTCTTTAAGTCAGGTGTTCCTGCTACGAGATACGCATCTCCAGATTTATAGTCAAGTGTGGACGTCGCCATACTGATATAGTCTGCGTCTGTGACAGCAGTACCCTTGCTCTTCGCTCTAGCCTCTACACTAGCGAACCATGTCTCCAAGAGGGTTGGATCCTTTCCACTAAACGGGCGAATGTCAACAGACTGTGTAAGAACTGTAACGGTGTTCGAGTTAGAACCCGCAGTATTCAGGGCTTGAGTCATGATTACTGAGTCGCTGCTGGTTGTAGAGGTTAATGAGGATAAGCTACTGAGAGCTGAGGTTGGGAGTTCACTGGCTAAGGATAAGTGAGCGAGCGTAGGGAGCTCACTAGTTAAGAGTAAGTTACTCTCTGATAGTGAACGAGACCGTAGACTGTAGGGGTAAGTGCGCGAGCGAGGCCTGAGCGAGTATCGGTTATCCATAAAGTAAGTTTACATTGTGCCCACGAAAGTCTACAGTTTACTCTACTACACAAATAACAAAGGGTACTTAACTAGAGCTGAAGGCTGCTGGGGCTGCAATCCGTTCAACAGGGGCAGAGATGATCTGGTCGTCACAGGTCCGGCGTCGTGCTGCGGCGTCGTCGGCGTCGGGAGGCGGCAGAAGTCGTCAGGCCAGACAGCGAGAGGTGGTAAGGTGACGTCAGGCAGGCACCAAGGCTCGTTGAGTCACGGTGAGTCACGGCGAGTCAGCTGGTGGCGCGCGGTGAGTCAAGGACGGGCGCGCGCTGGGTGAGTGAGTCAGGGGCGCGCGCTGGGTAACGACACGGGCGGGCGCTGGGTGAGTCAGCCACGCTGAACTGTTGTGATGCTGGCTGCTGTGCCCTGCTGTGTTGCTGTGCCCTGCTGTGTTGCTGTGCGCTGTGCTGCTGCTGCGCTGCTGTGTTGCTGTGCGCTGCTGTCCTGCTGTGAGCTGCTGTGTGCTGCTGTGTTGCTGCTGCGCTGCTGTGTTGCTGTGAGCTGCTGCTGTGCTGCTGTGAGCTGCTGTGCACTGCTGTGTTGCTGTGAGCTGCTGCTGTGTTGCTGTGAGCTGCTGCTGTGCTGCTGTGAGCTGCTGCTGTGCTGCTGTGAGCTGCTGTGTTGCTTGCTGTGCGCTGCTGTGCTGCTGGAGGACAGGGGTGAAACCCACTATGCTGTCACCAGTGTTTCATCTGACGATGTAGTTGTAGAATGATTAGTTGTGGGCAGGAATTGGAGTACCAAACATCCGCTGCTTTTCCTAGTTTTATTATATATATATATATATTCTTGTACACTGGGCCAGGAGCTAGCTAGTGTGCGTAAGGGGAGCGCGTGTGGGCGCTCCAATGCCCAGGCTGCGTCTGGTCTGAGCTCTGCTGGGTAGGGCAGATTGCATTAAAATCTGCTGACCACGCTGTCCACGTTGTTGATACTTATTAAGTTGTTTAGCTTAAGAGGGTATAGGTCATCCTAGCGTCTGGCGGCGTCCAACAAGTTACTTGTGACTGTAAGGACTTGTCTGTAGCAGACAAGATTAAGTTAAAGTAAGAGTTCTTGCCGACTGCTGTTGGCAGTGAATTAACGTAATTGTAACTATCAATATACGTAATGATAGTGACAACAGTCTCCGTGGTGTAGTTGTAAGACACTCGCCTGGCGTTCCGCGAGCGCTATGTCATGGGTTCGTATCCTGGCCGGGGAGGATTTACTGGGCGCAATTCCGTAACTGTAGCCTCTGTTTAACGCAACAGTAAAATGTGTACTTGGATGAAAAAACGATTCTTCGCGGCAGGGGATCGTATTCCAGGGACCTGCCCGAAACGCTACGTGTACTAGTGGCTGTACAAGAATGTAACAACTCTTGTATATATCTCAAAAAAAAAAAATCTCGTTTTAGAGTGAGGTGGTAGTCTGGGTAGCTGCGGGTCGAGAAGGGTCAGTCTCAAACCGTCAGTGTTTGTACAGGCCTCTCTTGTGTGACGTCTCGGGCACCACGTGACCCAAGGAAGATGTGATTCGTGGCGGCTTCATCGGCCTACTCCCTGATTGGCTCTTTCACAGAACAGAGGGGACAGTGTGTAGGGCACGAGGCTAGGCTGCCCGGCGCTCCTTAGCAACATTCTGCCAGTGTCGTTGCCCTTACTAGGATGTGGAAACTTCAGTAGCTAAGTTAACTCCGTCTAAACGTGACACTAAGTTGTACTCGTCATCCTCATTCCACCAACGTGGGTCCGTCTCCAGAATCAGGGTTCGTGACGATTGGAGTTAACGATACTAAGAGTGGAAAGGAGAGATGAAGAGTGTGACTCCCAGCATGGTCTGAGCAGAGTGATACACACTGTATGTGGCCCGCTGCTGTTGTTGTTACCATCCGTCTACATCCATAAATTTACGACTGAGTTGGTTTTAAATGGTGGCTAAACCTGGGTTCCCCAGTGTGGACTGAGATTTGAAAGTGTGATTTAACTCATATTACAGCCATTTCTGAGGACATAGCTTTATACCGCCACTGTGTCTATTACCCTGTGTGACACTAACAACGTGTGCCTCTCCCCGTGTGTTCACACGCGTCCACCACCCTGTGTCACCACGCCCGTCCACCACCCTGTGTCACCAGCCCGTCCACCACACGTGTCACCACGCCCGTCCACCACCCTGTGTCACCACGCCCGTCCACCACCCTGTGTCACCACGCCCGTCCACCACTCTGTGTCACCACGCCCGTCCACCACCCTGTGTCACCACGCCCGTCCACCACACGTGTCACCGCGCCCGTCCACCACCCTGTGTAACCACGCCCGTCCACCACCCTGTGTCACCACGCCCGTCCACCACCCTGTGTCACCACGCCCGTCCACCACCCTGTGTCACCACGCCCGTCCACCACCCTGTGTCACCACGCCCGTCCACCACCCTGTGTCACCACGCCCGTCCACCACCCTGTGTCACCACGCCCGTCCACCACCCTGTGTCACCACGCCCGTCCACCACCCTGTGTCACCACGCCCGTCCACCACCCTGTGTCACCACGCCCGTCCACCACCCTGTGTCACCACGCCCGTCCACCACCCTGTGTCACCACGCCCGTCCACCACCCTGTATCACCAGCCCGTCCACCACCCTGTGTCACCACGCCCGTCCACCACCCTGTGTCACCAGCCCGTCCACCACCCTGTGTCACCACGCCCGTCCACCACCCTGTGTCACCACGCCCGTCCACCACCCTGTGTCACCACGCCCGTCCACCACCCTGTATCACCACGCCCGTCCACCACCCTGTGTCACCACGCCCGTCCACCACCCTGTGTCACAACGCCCGTCCACCACCCTGTGTCACCACGCCCGTCCACCACCCTGTGTCACCGCGCGCGCTGCTCAACTCGTGTTTAGAGCGTGCCAGACAGACCCTTGTGTATGAGACCCTCTCACCCCTCACCCACGCACCCAGTGAGGGTGCCTCCATCACCTCCCAGTTGTGCCACACCACGCTCTGTGCTGGGGCGCCGGACTTGACAGATGACAACATCGTCTGTCCACCACCTGTTCATACTCCACGTGCTCCTGCATATCATCATGTGTGTGGAAATTGCTGAGTTAGATCTTCAATCAACTGCAAAGTCATCAACTGTACTCACCTAATTGTGCTTGCGGGTGTTGAGCTCTGGCTCTTTGGTCCCGCCTCTCAACCGTCAATCAACAGGTGTACAGGTTCCTGAGTCTATTGGGCTCTATCATATCTACACTTGAAACTGTGTATGGAGTCAGCCTCCACCATATCACTTCCAAATGCATTCCATTTGTCAACTACTCTGACACTAAAAAAATTCTTTCTAATATCTCTGTGGCTCATTTGGGCACTGAGTTTCCGCCTGTGTCCCCTAGTGCATATGCCCCTTGTATTAAATATTAATAGACTGTCTTTGTCTACTCTATCAATTCCCTTGAGAATCTTGAATGTGGTGATCATGTCCCCCTAACTCTTCTGTCTTTCAGCGAAGTGAGGCTTAATTCCCATAGTCTCTCCTCATAGGTCATACCTCTCAGCTCGGGTACTAGTCTGGTGGCAAACCTTTGAACCTTTTCCAGTTTGATCTTATCCTTGACTAGATATGGACTCCATGCTGGGGCTTCATACTCCAGGATTGGCCTGACATATGTGGTATAGAAAGTTCTGAATGATTCCTTGCACAAGTTTCTAAAGGCAGTTCTTATGTTGGCCATCTTAACTTCCCTTTTATCCGACTCATTTAGAGTAAATATCAAATCAAGCATTGCTGGTTCATCTTCCCATCTCATTCTTGTTGGTTCCTTGATGTGCTGGCTTAGAAAGTTTCTTGTTGCCACGTCCAGCAGCTTAGTTCTCCATGTTTCTGGTCCTCCATGAGGGTCTCTGTTCTCCCAATCTATCTTCCCATTCCATGGGTGTTCCGTGGGGAGCCGGTCGGCCGAGCGGACAGCACGCTGGACTTGTGAACAATGGGCAGAGTTTCTTTCACCCTATGCCCCTGTTACCTAGCAGTAAAATAGGTACCTGGGTGTTAGTCAGCTGTCACGGTCCTCGGCCAGGCCTCCGCCTGGGGGTGGAGGCCTGGTCGAGGACCGGGCCACAGGGACACTAAAAAAAAGCCCCGAAATCATCTCAAGATAACCTCCCATGGTTGAAGTCTCCCATGATTAGTAGTCCAGATCCATTCCTGCTAGCAACAGAAGCTGCTCTCTCTATTATGTTAATGGTGGCCATGTTGTTTCTATCATATTCCTGTCCGGGTTTTCTGTCATTTGGTGGTGGATTATATATGACTACGACTATAATTTTTTGTCCTCCAGTTGTTATGGTACCTGTAATGTAGTCACTGAAGCCTTCACAGCCCTGAATAACCATCTCCTCAAAATCCCAGCCTTTTCTTATCAGCAGAACTACACCACCACCACCTCTTCCTTCTCTCTCTTTCCTCATAACATAATAGTCTTGTGGGAACACTGCATTTGTTATCGTTTTCGTTAGCTTTGTTTCTGTGAGAGCTATTATGTCTGGGTTTTCCTCTAGTACCCATTCTCCAAGTTCATTTGCTTTATTTGTAATTCCATCTATGTTAGTGTACATTGCCTTGAGGCTCACTTTCTTCTGTCCCTTCTCAAATCGCCTCCTTGGTGAGTGTTCTGCTGGTGGAGAAAGCTGTTCCATGGGTGTGAGGATTTGTGACGTGGATAACAGGGTCTCAGAGGATACTGGGATGAGGGGTGGGGGGGTCTTGTGAAGGGGGAGGGACAGGGAGGGTATGGGGTGAAAGGGGAGGGAGGACAGGAAGGAAAAGAGGGAGGGGGGACTTGCCGGGAGGAGGGGAGGGGTAGAAGGGTTTGGGGTAGGGGGGTTTTCTATGCAGAGGAGGGTGGTGGGGTTGCCCTCCCCGCTGGTGTTACTTGTATGTATGGGGAGAGGTTGGAATGGAATACAGCCAGTCTTAATATGAGTTCAATATATTCTCTGATATTGTTGTGCAAAATTCCTTGTGTTGATCTGACATCAACCTTCCGACCTGACTGTCTCATTATCACCTGAAACGGGCGGAGAAGCGTAGTCGAGGAACGCACGTTAAGTGACGATTACAGTACGTCTGGGTGATTACTGTAATTCATCCCTGGTTGTGTATGAGTACATGTAATGACACATTTAGTTAGGTTGTAATAAATCGTGAGTTATGCTATGGTTAAATATTATACCAATTACTGATATAAACTTTCCATGCGTATACTTTGATATCGTTTCAGAAGAAAACCAGTGAGTCTAAGTGAGTTATTAGGGTAGTCTGATTGACCCTGGGTAATTAGTGAGTGATTATTAATTACGTTAATATTGTGTTGTGTTGTAATTTTGTGCTGTGTTATTAAGTGACTGTTGTGAGTGAAGTGTAAAGTTGTTACTGTTGTGTCTGATTTGTCTGTCTGACAAGCAATTATATAATCTTATATTAATAATTGAAGAATCAGCGACGTATTCCTTGTTGTGAATAGCTGTACATTGAGGCAGTGTAATTAACGTAATTAGTACTTGACTAATTCTTGTTTGGCAAACTGTCTTAAGTCATAGCGTTGAGTTAACGTAATTCGTCTTGATTAATTAACTGTCCGTGTGACAGTAGTTAGTGTAATTACTCACTGATTGTTTAATTGCCTTTGTGGCAGAGTAATTACTGTGGAGAATTATTGTTTTGAGTGTTTGGCTCTCTGAGTGACTGTCTTGAAGACAGTAATTAATGTAATTAATTAACGTAATAAATTAAAGTAATTAACACCATTAATTTTATTGTTTATTTTTATTAAATTGATTGTGATCAATTATTCTTGTCTGATAGAACATTAACGTAATTGTTGTTGTTTTGATTGTCGTCCACAGAGGCAAGTGTTAACGTAATTGTTGTTGTTTTGATTGTCGTCCACAGAGGCAAGTGTTAACGTAATTGTTGTTGTTTTGATTGTCGTCCACAGAGGCAAGTGTTAACGTAATTGATGTGGTTTTGATTGTCGTCCACAGAGGCAAGTGTTAACGTAATTAAGATTGTTTACAGAAGACTGTCTCAGTGACCAGTCTGGTTGTGTCGTTTTGTTTTGTTGTTAATTTGTTTTGACTACAATTATTTTTATTTCCATCTTGAGCCCGAGTGAGCATCTGATGTTCAGTAACAATCTGACCAGCCGAGAGCGGTACGGACAACAGTCTGGTTATACTGGCTTTGATTAGCTATCACAGTGTCAATTGGGACAATTGACATAACGTTAAATTGTTGTGGGTTGTATTAGTATTCAGTTTGTTAACATATGTTATTTGTTGCCAAAAGGAAAGTGTCATTATGTTAACACCTTCCAATACTTTTGCCCCTTGACTCATGCTGGTAGAAACTAAACTATTGCTTGCATTTAATGAGGGTCTGCTTCTCAACCTAATTCGAACCTTCGAACACACACATTTGAACCTTCGAACACACACATTCGAACGTTCGAACACACACATTTGAACCATCGAACACACACATTCGAACCTTCGAACACACACATTCGAACCTTCGAACACACACTAGACACACATTCGAACCTAATTCCTAACCCAATCACAGATTACAAATTCGGCGTGAGGACCCGCAGTAACCCCTAAGATTGAAACAGGCAATTAAGGAGGTAAAGGACCTAGTGGATGGGAGATACCAAGGAATTGGCCTCCAGCGGCTGCCTTCGCCTTTTATTTCAGTTTTAAAGTATAATGTCACATCTGGCACTTAACGTGTGGGCTTTGTGCAGTCATACTCGATGGCCACCGAACTTTCACGCCAATTCCTTCACCATCCAAATCCTCATCAAGATTTTCATCTCCTCATCCCTCTCCCTCTCCCTAACCTTTCTAAACCCTTTGAAGATCGGACTTCGGACTTAGCCAGTTGCTGTGTTATAATGTCCTGGTACAGTTTAAACTGGTCAGATCTCTCCCAGTTTAGAAGTTTGTGCTTTAACCTTCAACATGAGGCAGCTGAAAAATGGCCATGCCTGCCTATGCAGAAAAGAAATAATTATAAAATTATTAAATTGTGTGAAAAACATAAGAAAAAATATATTAATATGTACATGAATAATATAAAGGTACATATTAATATGTATATATATAAAATATATTAATATGTACATTACAGCAGATTGATGAAGAAAAGGACTTTGGAGTCCAAGTCCTCCACTCAATGAAAGCTGCGCAACTGGTAGGAGCTGCCGCCAAAACGCTAACCAAACACTTGGAATAATCAATCGTACCTTCGACTTCATGGAAAAGAAGGTGGTGATTTTATTGTATAAATCTCTGGTGCGCTCCCATTTGGGTTACTGCATCCAAGCATGGAGACCTCATCTTCAGAAGGATATTCTGAGATAGCTCCTCTGGAGAAAGTGCAACACCGGACAACAAAAATAATTCCAGAGCCAAGTCATCTCACGTATCAGTAGCGGTTGAAGGCCACTGGGCTAACAACACGGAGACTTGAAATGGATCGAAGACTACCTCACAGGGAGGAAAGCCAAAGTCTGCTTCAATGGAGCAGGTTCAAGAACAATGAGTATGGAACTCGTTACCCCCCCCCAATGAGGAGTCTTAAACCCCACACTATTCAATGTACTTATGAACGCCATTGCAAATATTGATTTTCCGCCTGGGACGCAACATGTGGGGTATGCAGATGATGTCCTAATATAAGCCCCAACCTTGAGAAAAATTGAACAGTCCATTGAACACCTTAGAAGGAAATGTGTTGAGCTCGGATTCACTTTCTCTACAAACAAGACAAAGGCATACTCTCATCACAAGCGGGGGCAAATGAGGAACTACAAATTAATGGTGTAACACTTGAGTGGGTTGACCACTACAAGTGCCTTGGCATCACTGTCGGCTCTAACAAGGGGAAGAAAGAGGAGCTCAACCAGCTCATAGGAACATGTAAAAGTCGACTCAGGGCACTGAAAGCCATAACCTGGAATGAACGTGGACCCTCTATTGCCGTGCTTAAATGGTGTACACATCCTATGTGCGCTCCGTCACAGACTATGCCGAACCAGTTTTGTGCACCTATTCCTAAAGCGATATGAAAAGGCTCGAAAGCATTCAGAATGAAGCCATGACAATTATTCTTGGAGTTCCAAGACTACCAAACGTCTAATCTACGAGAGGAGTTGTCCCTCCCCAGTGCTAAAAGCAGAATTCAGGAACTTTTTTTTTTTTTTTTTGCAGGGATATTCCTGCGTGGGCCCTAAGCCTCTGACTGGCCCACTAAGTGTTGCTTGTTTCTAGTTTACTTGGGCGGAGTATGAGTATTTATTACTCGTAGGGTCGCTTTAGTAAGATGTTGCCATATGTTTTTAACAACTTCTGCTCTGTTGAATTGAAGTTGAAATCTTAGTGGGTTTGTAACTGTGCACTGTGTTAGATAATGTTCCAGAGGTCTGTCGGGCATTTCTCCACAGTGTTGACATTTCCTCTCATCTTCCGGAACCTGTAAGCCTATTTCCCATGCACATGGGTATCCAAGCCTGATGCGATGTAAGTGTACTTCTGTTGCCCTACTGCTCCCCTTCATTAACATAAGTGGTTCGTAGTTGGTTGAATTCCTGTACCAACCCGCAGATCGAGATGTTGCAACAGCTGAGTTGTGGTCACTGTACAACTTTTGCATTGCTCTGTTTCTAATTACTTTCTTAATCTGTGACAAACTCTGTGGTATGCAAATGTCTACAGTTCTTCTCTTAGTTGCAAGTTTTGCAGCTTCGTCTGCAATGTCATTTCCTACGATTCCCACATGACTTGGCACCCAGTTGAGAAGGACCCGTCGGCCTTGTCGTTTGAGTGTTTGCATTAATGATAGGACAGTTGTGATCAGACGTATGTTATCACATATGCGGTCTTGTTGCAAGGTTCCAATGGCGGTTCTCGAATCTGTATGTATGATAACATGTTGTCGGTGTTGAGCAAGAGCATGTTCCAAAGCCTTTTGAATGGCTAGCATCTCTGACTCAGGAACTGAATGCTAAGCTTGCAATTAGGATAGCCAGAGATCCTATTACAATGATATTGCTAAGAAAAACTGAGTTCTGTGCTACTTTCAGGGGAAATAGGAGAAGCAAAAAATGGCATCTCAGATCAGTCTGCTACTTCGAAGAACTTCACCTGCTTGAGCAAGCCCGTGAGCTCCTGCCTGTAGAGAGGTTACCTCCCTGGGAGGATGACTCTTGCAGGATTATCATCAATGAAATGGCAACGAAAAAATCCAACATGTTACCACAAGAAATGAGGCACACGTATCTTGAGGAAATTGATAAAGAAGCCGGAAATGAACTAAATCAAATCTACACAGATTGGTCATCTAATCCTACCAATGATAGGGCTTATAGATATCGTGGGGAGACATTCACATATGGGACTAATAGAGCAAGAACTCTGCAATGTGATGTTATAGTGTCCAGAATACGCCTGGGATATAGTCGTATCTGGCAACTTTCTCAAAACCAAAATGTCGAGTACACAATGTGTCAAGTTTGTGAAAGAGAAAACATGCACTCTCTTGAACATTATATTGTAGAATGTCCCATATTGACTGACTTTCGCCCTCCTGGGATGAGGTATGCTGAAATCTATAACTACTATATGAATACTGGAACACTTGATATATTGGATTTGTACCCAAGATTGACCATGTAATGTATTAGCTATGCAATGTATTATGTGATGTAACTATATACCTGAACTTGAAAAAGCACCTGCATCACCTTCAGCGGCTAAGTGCTTAATAACACACTGGTTTCTTTATCAGCTATTTTACCCTCTCAGAGTAGGAGAGCCATAAATGTATGTGTGTGTATATGTATGTGTATACATGTATATGTATGGGTGCGTATGTATGTGTGTAAAGTGTATGTGGAAGCTGATCAGAATTACATTTCACCTTTGTAAATGCACATTAATGATACTATGTAAAGAACACATCGACCACTTTATGTAAGGCAGACGTAACTCTGNACTAAAATATGGAGAGCGTTAAAGTGGCAGGAACACTAGACCTACATAGTGTATAGAGACACAACAAGATCAATAACTACGAACAAAGATACCTGAGGTGGAAGGGTCATACACATTGAACCGAGGGATGCGAAACGATTGTTGTAATCACTCTTAAATCAAGTCATAAAACTACAAATTCTTAGGTGCTAGTTCATCACGAACGTAGTCTTCCTCTGCCATGTACGAACAGGCAGGGAGAGGGGAGCAGATAGAACTCATCCATTGTCCCTTCAGTTGTACCCATATCTTGAAAAATGATTTCGGGGCTTTTTAGTGTCCCCGCGGCCCGGTCCTCGACCAGGCCTCCACCCCCAGGAAGCAGCCCGTGACAGCTGACTAACACCCAGGAACCTATTTTACTGCTAGGTAACAGGGACATAGGGTGAAAGAAACTCTGCCCATTGTTTCTCGCCGGCGCCTGGGATCGAACCCGGGACCACAGGATCACAAGTCCAGCGTGCTGTCCGCTCGGCCGACCAGCTCTCCTTACAGACTGGAACACCACAGTCACACGGAGATGAATCATCAGACTGTTGGTGGTGTACTGTCGAAATAACAGGTCTGGACCGAAGATTATATGTGTGTACGTGGTGGAGTAGTATCGCTGGGCGTGTCTAAGACCGAAGTGGGTGTCACAGTGGTAGGGTCAGGCAGTACGTCGTCAGGAACAGGAGTCGGGGTGTCATTGTCAACAGTCAGACGGGCTAATTTCATGTGGTTGAGATGCTCATGTACTTGTTCTCCAGTGGCTAGGTTTTCCAGCTTGTACTTATTACCTGTGATATGCTCAACAACTCTGTAAGGACCAAGAAACTTCTCAGTCAGTTTGTACATGGGACCATCTCGTCGCTGGTTGAGGATCATTACTAAAGATCCAGGTCCTATTCTCGTAGGTTTAGCATGAGCGTTTTGTAACCACGTGAAATCATCAGTGGCTTTAGAGAGATGTTCCTTGACCCTCTGGAACACCAGTTGAGTGTCTCTCCGTTTGACCTTAACATAGTCGTCATAGTTGTAGAGTGGCGCGGGCGGCGAGGAGATGATGGCATTAGGAAATCTCATGTCTGTCCCAAATAGCACAAAGTGAGGTGTGTCTCCTATGGAGGAGTTGACAGAGGAGTTTATCGAACATTGGACGATTGGCATAAGTTCATCCCATTTGTGACTGTCTCGATTGACTGTCACTCTGAGTGCGTCAAGGACCTTCTTGTTAGTTCTTTCAGCAAGGCCATTGCTAGCCGGCTGATAAGGCATTATATTACACTTTTTGATGTTGTACAATGTAGCCAGTTGTTCCAGAACAGAATTGTTGAATTCCGGGCCGTTGTCAGAGAGTATAACCCTAGGTGGACCATACCTGCAAATTATATGATCATGAAAGGCACTAGCTATAGTTTCTGCAGTTTGTTTGGAATTGGAACCAGTTCACAGTATCTAGAGAAGTTATCTACCATAACTAGGAGATGTTTATTTCCTCTGGAAGTTTCAGCAAAATTTGTTAACAAATCCATAGAAACACGATCCCAAGGTGCATTAGTCGTAGGGTAAGACTGAATCGGGTTCGGGCCAGCAACATGGCCTCTGTGAGCTAGGCAGGTTAGACATTGATCCACGTGACGTTCAATCTGTTTGGCCATTTTGGGCCAGTAGTATGTAAGACGAGCTGCTTGATGGTGCGGTCCTTGCCAGGATGCGCACTGTGTGGGGCGTCGTGAACAAGTTTTAACACGGTAGGAACTATCGACGCAGGAATAACAAGTTGATGTACCAGTCTGGCAGGAGATCCAAGCATAACCTTGCGATGGAGCACATGATCTAAGAGTACTAGTTCCTTGAGTGGTACGGGTGGCTTGACCGTAAGAGTCGTGTGCGGGTCCACGAGAAAGCTTATGATCGGTGCCCACATTGGGTCTTGACGTTGTGCGAGTTCTACATCTCGCAAGTCTAATGAAGGGTATTCAACGTGAACAGAAGCGACGTAACGAGAGAGAGCATCGGCAACTACATTGTGTTTGCCAGGTAAGTATCCAAACGTGGGTAGGAACTCTTGTATGGTGAGCGACCAACGGGCAAACTTGCCTATGGGGTTCTTGTCTCTGAACAAGGGAATGATAGCTTGGTGGTCCGTCAGTACATGGACAGGGTAGTTATAGATGATATCTCTGAAATGTTTGAGTGCCCACACGACAGCCAACGCTTCACGCTCGGTTGTCGAATAATTCTTTTCAGCTTTGGAGAGGACTCGGCTCGCATATGCAATGGCATGTTCTTTTCTGTCGCTAGTTTGAGCGAGTACGGCACCTAACCCAATGTTACTGGCGTCAGTAACTAAAATGAACGGTTTGGTGAAGTCTGGGAACTTGAGAACGGGAGAAGATATCAGGGCTTCTTTGAGCGTTTGAAATGCTTTCTCTTGATCAGTTGTCCAAACGAACGGAACGTCCTTCTTAAGGAGGTGAGTGAGAGGAGATGCAATCACTGAATAACCGGCAATGAAATGGCGGTAGAATCCAGCTAGGCCTACGAACTTTTGTACAGCTTCAGCATTATGAGGGACTGGAAAGTTCTTGACAGCTTCTATCTTTGAATCTAGAGTGGTGATGCCTTGTGAGGTGACGTTATGGCCGAGAAACTGTATTTTTTCTCTCATGAAGGCGCATTTGCTGAGTTTGATTTTCAGATTGGCTTCAGCTAGTTTCTGAAGGACTCGGTCCAAACTTTGGAGATGTGACGGTACATCCTTGGACATGATAATGAGGTCATCGAGGTAGACCATGAGGGTATTTCCTATCATTCGTCGAAACAGGTCTGTCATAAGCCTTGAGAAGGTAATAGGGCTGCTGCGTAAGCCAAAAGGCATGCGAGTGTACTGGTAATGACCATTAGGGACGGAAAACGCCGTCAGTTCTCGACTTTCTGGGTCGAGCGGTATCTGCCAAAATCCTTGCAATAAATCAAGTGTGGAAAAAACCTTATTCTGACCTATGTTCTGCAATAAGTCAGTAAGCACAGGAAGTGGAAATCGATCGGGAATCGTAACTTGATTAAGTTTCCTGAAATCAACGACGGGACGCCAAGAGCCATCCTTCTTGGGTACAAGATTAACGGAGCATTCCACGGTGAAGTACTTTCTTCAATAACGCCATCGTGTAACATCTCGTCAATGAGTCGGTCTGCAACAGCTCGTTGAGAATGAGGCAATCTGTACGCGGGTACAAAATTGGGCGAGTACCTGGTTCCAGTGGAATTTTGTGAGTAATGAGGTGCGTCAGTCCAAGTTGTTCACCTGTCAGTGCAACAACGTTGCGATGCTTGTTGAGGATGGCCAATAACTGAGATTGGGCGTCAGGGAAGTCAGTGGCACTAAGATGCACAGGTGAGATCGCGATCTGATCTGGATTTGTTGTGTGAGAGAGTGCATGTACCATTTGGTCAGTAGAGACCTCATCCACTACTCGCACCGGTAACGAATAATGGGCAAAGTCAACAATGTGTGTGCCTGATGCAAGGTGAATGTTGGCATTGGTGACGTTGGCAACATAAACAGCGGTAGTGTTATTCTGCACCTGATGTAAGGACGGTTCTACGTAGGTACCATTGATTTGACATGTGTCACTGTCAGCTATTATGTGTTCTAGGTCAGATACACCAGGTATTTTGACAATAACCTTTGTTAGTGCATGAGAATGTAGTACTGTGTCTTGGTGTAAGATGCCTCTGACCTGACTGATGTTAGACTCCAGGCAAGTAAGGTAATGAACAATCGCTGGGGCCCCTTGCAAAGATTCATTGACCTCACCGACCTGCGAGACTGTGGAAACGTGCGTTGGTCTGGTGTCAGTAAGTGACTGAGTGACAGGTTTGTTTGGCGTGACTGGTGGTCTGGTGTCAGTAAGTGGCTGAGTGACGGGTTTGTTTGGGCGTGACTGGTTAAGTGTACCCTGGTCTTCCCTGGTTTGTATGTACCTGACATAGTCCCAATGGTTGGTGAACTCATGTCCCATGGTGTACACACTGCAAAGAGGTACCACTGTATCACCAATTGTTGCTTCCCAACGGTAAGCGTCGATAGTAACTCGGTAGTCTCTCATGGTGTTTAATCCTAGTAAAATATCTCCAGGGAATCGTACTGCACCGGCTATCACACATGGCACGGTGAGTGATCTGTCATTAACTATTAACTCTATGTCTGCTTCACCTAACGTTGGAGTCATTCCTCCAGTAAGTCCACCAAGGTTGAAACAGACGACTGTCGTATATCGAGTCGGTCGCGTAGGCCATGAAGGGCGTCTTGTTTAATGATGTTGACTCGAGCTCCTGTGTCTAGGAAAATCTTAACATGTCGACCCTTCAGAGTGGCTGAAATCAGAGGACCTTCTGTGTCCTTGATAGGCAACCTGTTAAACATGTAATTACGAGACTGACACGGTCGATGTGGTGTCTGGAGTACATGAGTACCATCAGCGTGTAGTTCGTCCATGTTATCCTCCTCTGCTAAGGTACCGTACCTGTTACTGGTAGGCACTGAGTATACAGGGAGGTCGTCTCGCTTCCCTACGTCATACTGTATACCCAGGCTGCTATACCTTTCCCCGACTGAGAGTCACAGGGCTGATCCGTGTGTTCGTACGTCGTGTCTGCATTATCCTTGATGGTCGTGGCGCCGTTTGTCACGCACGAGTCACGTTGTCCATCTGTGTCTCGACTGTCAGTGGTTGCGTACCTAACATGGGCAGTTGGTCGGGTTACAGGGCTACGTGGAGGGCTCGGTCGGCGCTGGTTAGTTGTTGCAGCCTGCGGTTGCTTATGTGAAGGAGGAGTAGGACTAGGATGGTTAGCCTGGTTAGTACCGTGGCGGGCTCTACAGTCAGCAGTGTCATGTCCAGGTCGGCGGTGATATGTGCAATAAGAACGGGTGTGATCACATGATTGGCCTGTGTAGTTATGTCTAGCATGCTGTTGGTAACGAGTGTTAGTTGATGTACACTCTGCTTTACGGTGTCCTGGTTTGCCACAGTTAAAACATTCTGGCGTCCGAGGTCGCTGAGGGTATTGAGGGGAACCTGTCCTGGAGTATGACCTGGGGCCATACGAAGGCGGAGGAGACCTAGCACGAGTCTGAACTTGTCTAGGGGTAGAACGCGTGATAACGTTCACAGTGGTATGGGAACTGTTTGCACGAAAAACGGCAGAAAGCTGGGCAGAATCCCGGGACTTTAGCCTGTCTGTGGACTCTACCATGACGTCCATTAAGTCCCAAAGTGTGTGGGTAGGACCAAAATTCCTATCCTCGATGTCTTTCAGTATGGCCTCGGGGGCATGACTCTGCATGGCACCGAACGCCAATAGTTTACCCACATTCTGTATAGTGAGGCTTCCACTAGCATCCCATCTAGAACCCATCAAGGCTTTCTCCAGTGAGTCCTGTAGCGTAGCTAGACGCGTGGCAAAAGCGTTGCGTGTTTCATCAGGACGCATTACTGCAGTAGCTAATTGGCGAGCAATGCCAAAGGGATCACGATCAACTACCGATATATATCTCCTACGAAAGAATTTCTTAAATTCATCCCAGTTTACAATTTTCTTTAAGTCAGGTGTTCCTGCTACGAGATACGCATCTCCAGATTTATAGTCAAGTGTGGACGTCGCCATACTGATATAGTCCGCGTCTGTGACAGCAGTACCCTTGCTCTTCGCTCTAGCCTCTACACTAGCGAACCATGTCTCCAAGAGGGTTGGATCCTTTCCACTAAACGGGCGAATGTCAACAGACTGTGTAAGAACTGTAACGGTGTTCGAGTTAGAACCCGCAGTATTCAGGGCTTGAGTCATGATTACTGAGTCGCTGCTGGTTGTAGAGGTTAATGAGGATAAGCTACCGAGAGCTGGGTTGGGAGTTCACTGGCTAAGGATAAGTGAGCGAGCTTAGGGAGCTCACTAGTTAAGTGTAAGTTACTCTCTGATAGTGAACGAGACCGTAGACTGTAAGGGTAAGTGCGCGAGTGAGGCCTAAGCGAGTATCGTTTATCCATAAAGTAAGTTTACATTGTGCCCACGAAAGTCTACAGTTTACTCTACTACACAAATGACAAAGGGTACTTAACTAGAGCTGAAGGCTGCTGGGGCTGCAATCCGTTCAACGGGGCAGAGATGATCTGGTCGTCACAGGTCCGGCGTCGTGCTGTGGCGTCGTCGGCGTCGTCAGGTGGCAGGAGACGTCAGGCGGCAGAAGTCGTCAGGCCAGACAGCGAGAGGTGACGTCGGGCAGGAATTGGAGTACCAAACGTCCGCTGCTTTTCCTTAGTTTTATTATAAATATATATATATTCTTGTACACCGGGCCAGGAGCTAGCTAGTGTGTGTAGGGGAGCGCGTGTGGACGCTCCAATGTCCAGGCTCAGTCTGGTCTGAGCTCTGCTGGGTAGGGCAGATTGCATTAAAATCTGCTGACCACGCTGACCACGTTGTTGATACTTATTAAGTTGTTTAGCTTAAGAGGGTATAGGTCACCCTATGTGTCTGGTGCCTAATGGGCGTCCAACATATATACACACACACAAAAGAGGGTGGGGGAGTTTCGCTGTTGCTACCGACCCCGAAGATGCAAGAGGTCGGGCCACACGTGCACAAACACTCAAGAATTTTTCCATTAAGCTTGTTTGACATTCACCATACACTGTTCATGAGAGGAATTATTAATTACGAGTGTGGCTGACCTCTGACCTGGCTAAAAGGGGGAGATCCATGGATGTTTAGACATAAGAATCTGGGGTCTAATTCCATTACAATGTTTGACAAGATTATCATGAAATATTACATACTTGAAACTAGCTGACTATGACTAACCCAGGAATTTTTAATCAACATACAAGATAATCCAGAGTTCATCTGGCTGACCTCTTGGAGAAGGCTTCCCTGGGTGTGAACTCTAGGGGGGTCATGGGTGTTACAGTCTTGTAATATTGTACATGATTGTATGGTGGCAGTTGCTTTCTACTTCTACTTTCTACCTTATCTACTATTTTCTACTTTCCTTATTGATCTATTCTCTGCCTCCCTCCAACTTTCCCTTTCCCACTTCCATACTCCTTCCTCACACCTCCCTCACCCCTCTCTACCTCCCTCACCCCATACCCTCATTTATTCTTTTTATTTTTAATTTCCATTCATGGCAGTGAATAGCATTAGAGTTCTCTAGAGTTACGGGAGGCTGATCAGGTACAATGCCTTGTGGTTGTAGTACCTCAGTGATCAAATACCGACGTTACAAGGTGTTGCGGTAGAGAGGTTGCAGTAGAAGCTCTGGGGGAACTCTAGAATTAATTAATAGTGGGTTAATGGACAAAAGGGAGTCATTACCCCCGGCCCTGTTAAAATGTTTCTGTGGAGCCGGTAGACGGTTGTAACGGGGAACTCTTATTTGTAACACTAATTTATACTGATTAATACTGAGTAACATTTCCTACTGGTTGCACTTGGTAACACTTTATTGAGATAAAAACTTGATGATAGTTATTGAAATATTAGTTATTGAAATACTAGTAATTTATGTGCAATGCAATATGAAGCGAAATATTGTTTACCACGGATGATTACAACCGGAACCAATGGTCCCCTTCCAAGGAAATACTACACATAGATCAACTTAATTAACTTCGCTGCCACCATCTTGCCTGGACAGTAAGTTATTTCAAGCAACGAGGCAAGAAGCATTGCTTGACTCATGTAGATATCATTACTTATGCTCGGTCGTTAATAAACTGTACACAGAGGCTTGGGGGCTCAGTGACCTGATGACAACGCGGCAGATGACAAAGGGGTAACCAAGTGACACATACAGATGGAAAATTAACAAGTTTATTAATCACGATTTATGATATTCCCTACAAATACTAAGTCCCTATAACCTGGCAATTCCTAAGTCGTTACACTGGCAGTTGTTAAGTAATTTAGACATGGAAAAATACCTTCAGAGATCACATATATATTAAGACCAATGTCTCTGCCTGGCTGTGGGATGTTCTCACACCAGCCCTCGACTCTGGTACCCCGCACTCTCATCCTAACTCTCATACACGGTATATACACACACGCCCAAAGCTGCCACACCTCACATCAGCTGGAAAAGACAGGGGGGGGGGGGGGAAGATTTGCTGTTGCTAACCTACACTGAGTCTTGTAGTGGTCCGCACATGTACACACACACTCAGGAAATAAGATGTTTGACAACCGCCATACCCTCTTCAAGGATGGGAATATTAATTATGG
>WNGS01030381.1:0-10428 GCA_020271785.1 Procambarus virginalis
TATATATATATATATATATATATATTATATATATATATATATATATATATTGTGACGATAATCTCTTATCAGAGATTTAGCCTGCTATTTCTGTCTCATCCGTCCTCATCAATATACAAGATACGTTTTGTAGTGGCTAAACGTATATTAAGATAGCCACACGTACCAGCAACTCCCTCCTCCCCCCCACTCAGCACCTGCTGCACCTGGTCGACGCGCCGAACCCTTCAACTGCCTAACTAGCGACTTGCGGCCATCCAGCTTCCTCATTGGCCGCCAACCAACACTCCACTCCGGCTCCTCGCCAATCACAAGTCCTCGCCAGTTATTGTTGGAGTCCCTTGCGTTTCTGCCAGCCAGAATATTGTGTGCTCTCAAGCTATGAACTCCTAAGTGACTCACCTTGTGTGGTCAAATAGAGGTTTATAGTTAGTGCATATATTCCAGCATTCATATTTTATTTACTTTTGTATGTCAATTCTCCTCCCCATTAACGTAATCTATTTTCATGTTTATGTATTTTTCCACTTGACATTTTTTACCAGTAAGCCAAGATTTTGCATTTGTTTCAATTTGTTTTTTTTATTGTTATTAAAATCCAGTTTTTTATTATTGTCTTTCATATTTCCGACCTTACCACAGATTACCAATCACGCAGTCATTCTTTTTTTTCTCTTTTTTTCCTTTTTTTTTTTTTTTTTTATATTATATGTGGCCCAGCACTGACACCTGCTAGTTGGAAGACTGCCGACCACCATTTCCAACTCGTTACCGTCACATATAAATGGGGGCTGTCCACGGAGTCACATATAAATGGGGTCTGTCCACGGAGCTTCACTCAGGTATTGGTAATTGTGGTAAGCATACTTGGCTTTATTTCCCTTGCTTCCATTATTCACATTAATCATTTTTTATTTTATATGGTGCTGTGTATATTGTACATTACGGGAATAGCATATGGTGAGAGTGAGACAACTTTGGATTACGTGGTGACTGTAGGCCGCAGTCATACTCTTAATTGGTCGTCTCCCCCTTCCGTGTTATCCTCCGTGTTTAACATCTTTGTCCCCAGATATTTCTCACTTTTTGACAGATTATCACATAGGTACCCTGGTACTGTGGTCTGTCTCCGGGTCAATAGCACCCAAGTCCTGCAATCCGACTCTAGGAGGAAAAAGAGGGCTTTAGATCCTCTAGCACGAACTATTATTGGCGAATTGGGACCTCGCCGATAGTTCTCGTCACCAGTTGACACTCGCACCCCTACTCGTCGGTCAGACTGATGGTATTTACCAAAAGGTAGGGAATTGGCGTTCTTTCTTTTGAGCACAAAGTTCGCTAATTCTGTAAATACCATATTCAATTTCAGTGGGTACCATTGCTTATGTTCTATAGTGACTTGGCAAGGTATGACTACATTTTTTGGACTACCTCATTTATTTTGAAGCCATTTAGTGTTTCACTTGTATTTTAAACTTAGTTTTCACTAATTAGTAGGATTTTCTTGCCTTTATCCTCCCATAGTGAGTACCAGGTACAAGATTTCCTGCGACCTTATTCATTTACCATCTTGAATTAACTTTAATTATTAATAATTCCCCACAGGATAGGTATCAGTTGCCACGTTTCCTGTTTCTGACACTCACCATATTCTCACTATATTCGTGTCTCCTTTGTTTTGCTATATTTTCACCATGTTCCGCTTACAAGCTTTCAAAGCAGATCCAGAAAGTGAAATAGGGACCTTACGTCACGCTAAGAGGGTCGATTTGTTAACTCTTGCACATGAGTATCACTTAGAAGTTCCTGATGGAGCCAACAAATTTGCCATTAATAATATGATACTGGATCACCTTGCTGATGAAGGTATTATAGATTCTTCTACTCATGAACAGTACATTATTTCAGATAAAGATGACTTGAGAGCGATAAAGCTCAAATTGGAACAAAAGATCGAGCTACAGCAACAACAAGAAGCAGCTGCAAGCAGAGAGCGTGAAGCTGCAATCAAGAGCGTGAAGCTGCCCTCAGAAAGGAAGAAGCTGCCCTGAAGAAGGAAGAAAGTGAACGTGAGTTGGCCTTATACAAACAGCGACTCGAGATACAACGCGACCACGACAAACGACAGGCAGAAGCAATGCTAGAATGTCGTACCGAGAACTCACGAGGGACGCTGCACACCAAGCTCAACTCCAACAAGCGGCAGCTAGTCTTCCTCCCAGTTTCAATATCTCCCATGCAAGTAAGTTAATGCCCCCGTTCCTCGAAACGGAGGTTGATGTGTTCTTTACCACTTTTGAGACCCTTGCTGTTCAACTTAATTGGCCTGACGACCAATGGGCTACCCTTCTCAGAGTACATTTAACAGGTAGAGCAGCAGTCACACTCAGCACTTTGGCTTCGGAAAACGACTACACCACCCTGAAACAAGCTGTGTTGGACGCCTACCTTCTCTCCACCGAAAGCTATCGACGAAAGTTTCGTGACTACGTCAAGGCAAGTACCACCACCTTCTTAGAATTTGCTAACACCAAACAAAGATATTTCATGAAATGGCTGGAGGCAGCACATGTCTCTACTTTTTCAGAACTTGTCAACCTCATACTGGTTGAAGAATTTTTGAGACGTGTACCTCCTCCTGTCCGCCTATACTTAGCAGACAAGGAAGAGACGGAGTTAGTGAAGTGTGCGAAGTCAGCTGACACTTACAGCCTCATCCACCGGCTGACTCCAGATCCTACCAGCAAGAAGTCTTGGTACAGTTACGAGAAAGCGAGCCCAGATCAAGGTACCTCTCAACTGTACTGCAGGTATTGTCGATTATATGGACACACCATTGACAAATGTGGTAAGTCCCAATCTAAAGGTAACGTCGAACCCCCTAAGTCTAAAACTACTCACCCTAAGTCCGGTAAGCCTGTAATGAATGTTGGTGTTCATGCTAATGATCTCTCTCTCTTTACCAAGCATCTATATCCAGGAACTATCTCTACCCACGGTTCAGATTCAGAGGGACGTTTCGGACTTAAGATCCTACGGGACACAGCGGCTCTACAATCGATCGTCTTGAAATCGGCTGTGCCCAACGTCGCCTACACAGGAGAGACTGTGTTCATCACTGACCTTACTGCTACAACTCCTTATCCCCTTGCAAGAGTTTACCTAGATTGTCCCTTCGTGACCGGTGAAGTCCAAGTCGCCGTCAGGGAAAAGCCTTTTCCCATGCCTGGAGTGCAACTTCTCCTGGGCAACGACTTGGCAGAAGACCAACAACCAAACAACCTGATCATCAAGGACATATCCGAGGTAAGCAACTCTGTGGTGGATAACCCGATTTTTGAACATTTTCCAGTAAAGGTTCAAGAGAGTGATGAAGGTTCTCCTCCTGTTATGGTGACCACCCGTGCTCAAGCTGCACGTCCACAGCCAGCCGACTCTACTGCTACCGCTGTCCCTCAGGACCCTTCGAAACTACCCCCTAACCTGACCGCGGTGGAGTTCCGTAAGTTACAGAGAGATGATCTTACATTGACACCATTATTCTTTCAGGCTGAAACCCAATCCGACAGTGTTCCTGGGTTCTTTATGGAGAACGAAATACTCTATCGCAGGTATAGACCCAGTAAACTGAAGGACGAGGACGATTGGGCAAACGTTGAACAACTAGTGATTCCCACCAGCCTGCGGCCCACGATTCTACACCTGGCCCACGGCGCTTTGTCACACTATGGGTTCAACAAGACTTACCATGGAATTCGACAAGACTACTACTGGCCAGGTATGGTAAACGACATCAAAACTTATGTCAAATTATGCCACGTGTGTCAGTTAGCCGGGAAACCGAACGTTTCCATTCCCAGAGCACCACTGATACCCATCCAGGTGCCTGAGGAACCGTTCCACAAGCTCATTATCGACTGCGTTGGTCCTTTGCCTCGGACCAGTGCAGGCAACGCATATATCTTAACCATCCTGTGTCCTACCACCAGATTTCCGATAGCAGTTCCAGTGAAAAATATTACAGCTGCTACAGTGGTGAAGAATCTACTGAAAATCTTCACCCAGTATGGATTTCCGAGGGAGATTCAGAGCGACTGTGGTACCAACTTCACCAGTGATCTCTTCAAACGGACTCTGGAGGAGTTCAACATCAAACAGGTACTGTCCAGCCCCTATCATCCTGCTTCACAGGGTTCTCTCGAGCGTAGTCATCAAACCATCAAGGCACTCTTAAAAAAGTTCTGTAATGAGACCTCAAAGGATTGGGATAGGCAAATTGATCTCATCATGTGTATTTTCAGAAGTCTTCCCAACGAGTCACTAGGAGTATCTCCTTATGAGATGCTCTACGGACGTAAGTGCCGTACACCTCTCAAGGCTTTCAAGGATTCTCTACGTGATGACACCTTCAGTGAGCATCAGAGTGTGCCCCAGTATCTTCAAAATCTCCGACACATTCTAGAGAGGGTCCATTCCTTTGCCAGCAACAACCTACAGAAAGCCCAGGAGAGGATGAAGACTCGTTACGACCGGCACTGTAAAGTAAGGAAGTTTACACCAGGAGACTTAGTGCTTGCCTATTTCCCTATCCCAGGTTCTCCTTTACAGAACAGGTTCTCAGGACCCTACCGTGTTAAGGAGTGCCGGAACAACTTCAACTACGTTCTCGAGACCCCCGATAGGCGGCGGAAGACCCAGCTGTGCCACATTAATTTACTCAAGCCCTACCATGGGGTTCCTCCCACTGTGTTAACCAATTTCACCTCATTTACAGGTCCATACAGCCACAGTGAGACCTTCCCTGCTTCTCCTTCCGAGAGCACTGACACTGAGACAGCGCTCTCTAACTCGGAAATCCTTACTAACCTTCAACATCATTTTCAGGACGATAATAGTGCTCCACTAATCAAACTCGTCAGAGAATATCAAGAGTTGTTTCGAGATGACCCCCAAGAGTGTACTGTAACTCGGCACGACATCCAACTGCTACCTGACACCCAGCCGATTCGCCAACCATTCTACCGAATCAGCCCGAGCAAAACGGAAGTCATGCGGGCTGAGGTACAGTATCTCTTGGACCATGGACTGGCTACCCCCTGTGAGTCCCCCTGGGCCTCACCATGCATCCTGGTACCCAAACCTCACGGCAAAATCCGTCTGTGTACGGATTATAGGAAGTTGAACCAGGTCACAGTGAAGGACGCCTACCCAATACCCAGGGTAGACGACATTTTGGATGCCATTGGTAATGCCCGCTACCTGTCTCAGGTAGACCTACTAAAGGGCTACTACCAGGTGAGTTTAACGGAGCGAGCTAAGGTACTGTCCGCCTTTATAACCCCGTTTGGTCTCTACAGGTACAATCGCCTTCCCTTTGGACTCTGCAATGCCCCAGCCACCTTTCAGAGAGCTGTCAACCGCGTCATCCAGGGCTTGGAAAACACCTATGCCTATTTGGACGACATCGTGGTAGCATCCAACACCTGGAGCGAACACCTGCTCCAGCTACAACGATTGTTCTACAAGCTCCTGAAAGCCGGCCTCACCATCAATTTGGGCAAGTCCACCTTCGCGAAAGGTAAAGTGCGGTACCTGGGTCATGTTATAGGGAGTGGCAGCCTGGCTCCGTTAAACATTCACATTCAAGCAATCCAACAGTATCCACAGCCTACTACCAGGAAGCAGCTCCTGCGCTTCCTTGGTCTTGCTTCCTATTACCGTAGGTTTGTGAAGAATTTTAGCACTGTTGCAACCCCATTAATCACCTTAACCAGTCCCAAGCAACGGTATAATTGGACCAGAGAGCAAACCGTTGCATTCGAACAACTCAAATTCCTCCTCTGTTCTAATCCCATTCTCGCCTCACCAGATATCAAGAAGCCTTTCATCCTCCATGTCGACGCCAGTGGTACCGGCATCGGAAGTGTCTTAATGCAGCAGCGAGGCGAGGAGGTTCTACCTGTCAGCTACTACAGTTGCAAGTTGAAGCCTCATCAGAAGAACTACAGTACTATAGAGAAGGAACTCCTGTCCATCGTCCTGAGCTTACAACACTTTGCACCATATCTGCACGGTGCTAGGTCCACTACCATCTATTCGGACCACAACCCTCTGAGATTCTTACATCAAGCCCAATTTAATAACCAACGTCTGCTGCGATGGGCTTTATATCTTCAAGGCTTCAATTTAAAGATCTGCTACATCAAGGGGCCTGATAACATCATCGCTGACGCCCTCTCCAGAGTGCATGAGGTAGAGGCAGCTCCACCTCCCACTCTACCTCCAGTGGACATGATTCACCCGAAACAGCAGGCTTCGGGGGAGAGTTGTGACGATAATCTCTTATCAGAGATTTAGCCTGCTATTTCTGTCTCATCCCGTCCTCATCAATATACAAGATACGTTTTGTAGTGGCTAAACGTATATATTAAGATAGCCACACGTACCAGCAACTCCCTCCTCCCCCCACTCCAGCACCTGCTGCACACCTGGTCGACGCGCCGAACCCTTCAACTGCCTAACTAGCGACTTGCGGCCATCCAGCTTCCTCATTGGCCGCCAACCAACACTCCACTCCGGCTCCTCGCCAATCACAAGTCCTCGCCAGTTATTGTTGGAGTCCCTTGCGTTTCTGCCAGCCAGAATATTGTGTGCTCTCAAGCTATGAACTCCTAAGTGACTCACCTTGTGTGGTCAAATAGAGGTTTATAGTTAGTGCATATATTCCAGCATTCATATTTTATTTACTTTTGTATGTCAATTCTCCTCCCCATTAACGTAATCTATTTTCATGTTTATGTATTTTTTCACTTGACATTTTTTACCAGTAAGCCAAGATTTTGCATTTGTTTCAATTTGTTTTTTTATTGTTATTAAAATCCAGTTTTTTTATTGTCTTTCATATTTCCGACCTTACCACAGATTACCAATCACGCAGTCATTCTTTTTTTTCTCTTTTTTTTTTCTTTTCTTTTTTTATATATTATATGTGGCCCAGCACTGACACCTGCTAGTTGGAAGACTGCCGACCACCATTTCCAACTCGTTACCGTCACTATATATATATATATATATATATATCAATATAACTATTTGACCCGGCCAGGATTCGAACCCATGCCGTCCAGGATCACCCCTAAACGTACACAGTACCGTGACACCGCACCAATGATCGTCAGATAAAATGCTATGCCCAAGATAACCATCCAGATGAGACGATCATTGGTGCGGTGGTCACGGTACTGTGTACGTTTAGGGGTGTGATCCGGACGGCATGGGTTCGAATCCTGCCGGGTCAAAGAGTTCTTAGTGATATATGGCTTGCGCGTTCATGCAGCTTTCTCACATATATATATATATATATGCAAACAAGGCTGAATGGTCCCCAGGACTAGATACAACTGAAAACTCACACCCCAGAAGTGACTCGAACCCATACTCCCAGGAGCAACGCAACTGGTATGTACAGGGACGCCTTAAACCACTTGACCATCACGACCGGACATAAGGAAGTGATAGCCGAGGCTATATGAACCACTTCCCCGCCGGCACTCGGATGGTAATCTTGGGCATAGCATTTTATCAAATCACCTCATTTTTTGGGGCAACACGTGAGGAACACAAATGCAAAAAAGCCTGAATGGTCCCCAGGACTAGATACAACTGAAAACTCACACCCCAGAAGTGACTCGAACCCATACTCCCAGGAGCAACGCAACTGGTATGTACAGGGACGCCTTAAACCACTTGACCATCACGACCGGACATAAGGAAGTGATAGCCGAGGCAATATGAACCACTTCCCCGCCGGCACTCGAATGGTCATCTTGGGCATAGCATTTTATCAAATCACCTCTTTTTTTGGGGCAACACGTGAGGAACACAATTGCAAACAAGCCTGAATGGTCCCCAGGACTAGATACAACTGAAAACTCACACCCCAGAAGTGACTCGAACCCATACTCCCAGGAGCAACGCAACTGGTATGTACAGGGACGCCTTAAACCACTTGACCATCACGACCGGACATAAGGAAGTGATAGCCGAGGCTATATGAACCACTTCCCCGCCGGCACTCGGATGGTAATCTTGGGCATAGCATTTTATCAAATCACCTCATTTTTTGGGGCAACACGTGAGGAACACAAATGCAAACAAGCCTGAATGGTCCCCGGACTAGATACAACTGAAAACTCACACCCCAGAATTTGCATTTTGTTCCTCACGTGTTGCCCAAAAAAATGAGGCGATTTGATAAAATGCTATGCCCAGATTACCATCCGAGTGCCGGCGGGGAAGTGTTCATATAGCCTCGGCTATCACTTCCTTATGTCCGGTCGTGATGGTCAAGTGGTTTAAGGCGTCCCTGTACATACCAGTTGCGTTGCTCCTGGGAGTATGGGTTCGAGTCACTTCTGGGTGTGGTTTTCAGTTATATATATATATATATATATTTATATTATATATAAGAGATATATATATATATATATATATAGAATCTAATATATTAATATATATATATTTTTTTTTTTTTTTTTTTTTTTTTTTTTTTTTTTTTAACCTAGAAGGGGTACCACCTCTGGTGCAAGTGTAGGGACCCATAGCCTCGGAGAAGAAAATAAAGAGTACTCAGAGAAGACCTTGTGGATCCTCACTATATATATATATTATTATTAAATATGACCGAAAAAGTAAGATTAATAATTCTAACACAAATTTTCTCGATCTTCCTTATGTTTCTTTTTACTGTTGACGGTAAATGAAAAATCAATTCTCCAAAACTCATTTTTATTTCTAGTCTGACGCGACACTTGAGCGCGTTTCGTAAAACTTATTACATTTTCAAAGACTTTAGTTTACACACACACAACTTATAACTGAATGTTGTTGTTGTTTGGGTCTTTTATACCTGCATTTGGGTGAGGTGATGTAATACAATAGTAAGGTGAAAACAAACTTTCAACAAAACACAGAACACGGAACAATGGGTATAAGTTAAAGGGCAGACTTGTAACTGCAGATGGCCTATTGGCCCATATTTCTTGATGCTTCTATATTGGAGCGGAGTCTTGAAGTGGGAACCCACTTCAAGACTCCGCTCTCATTTAAACGTTTTGCCTCGGCGAGGTTCAATTTCAGCTTCTCTCTGTCTTCTTTTGAAAGATCTCGTCTTAACGACCACACTTTCCCATCCTCATCACTTTGTAATTTTCTAGGATTCCTTAGTACTTCTTCCATCTGTTTGGCACCATTTAGGGTGATCCTCAAAGGTTGATCTTTCCCTTTTACATATCTGCCTATTCTCCTGTAGTCGCACACATTCTCTATGGTTGTAAGACCTTCCACGAGGCCAACAATTTTATCTGCTACTTTTGCTTCTTCTACAGCTCTTTCTGACCTAGATGTTATCTCCTTTTCTTTGCAGCCGAAAATGATCTGGGATTTACTCCGATCAACAGTGTTTTGCACCAACTTCGGGTTAGATGGCAATTCTTTTCTCACTTCTAGCCTAATGTTTGTTTTATCTTGGTTGCTGCAGTGTTTGCCTTCCTTTACTGCTTCTTCTATTTTATCCTTCTCCTTGGCCACTTGTGCATAAGTGAGTTGCATATCTTTCTTGCACTGTTCTATTCCCTGTGTAACTTTCACTATCTGTGCTGACAAAAGCTGTTTCTCCTGTTGAAATTCCTTACCTAACCTATTGTAGTCATTTATGTTTAAATTTACTTTAACTTCTTCCAAAGCTATTTTTAAGAGTCTATTTTCTTCTTCCAAGGCTTTGCAATTTGTTTCCAATTGAATCTTATCCTTACACTAGTCTTTCACTACACCCTCAAGACATACAACTTTGCTATTTAAATGGTCATTACTTTCTTTCAATTTACTAATTATTTCTACATGAGAGGTCACTATAGTATCTAATTTTACCAACTTGTTGTATAGACTGGTTATCTCAATGCTTTCTTCACTAAATCCAGCAAAATCAAGCTCTGTTTTGTATTTCCTCTTGCCGGCGGCCATCTTGAATGTTCTTCTCTGCACTGTAAACACTATAGGGGCAACTTTTTCTCATCCAATTTTTTACTTCCCTTAGCACATTCCTGTTATCTCACCTATTTTTCAAAAGCACTATACCTTTATGTACTCTGGGACACCACACACTATCATCATCCTGTACTACAATACTTAGGATTGTTGAAATATGCTGGAGCTCCTCTTGTCTGCCTCTTGGGAAAGAACTTGGGATAGAACATCAGTGTAATTACCTAAGTGTAATTACCTAAGTGTAGTTACAGGATGAGAGCTACGCTCGTGGTGTCCCGTCTTCCCAGCACTCTGTCATATAAAGCTTTGAATTCTTAAATAAGTGAATTCTTTGAATTCACTTATTTCACTTAAATTGAATTCTTTGAATAAGTGAATTTTCTT